>JADRCD010230842.1:0-56109 GCA_019843815.1 Montemys delectorum
GAGAGAGAGAGAGAGAGAGAGAGAGAGAGAGAGAGAGAGAGAGAGAGGCACCTTTCTATGAAATACCATTTTATGTATAAACAGAATTACTCGCTTGGTTCTGGTTCTTTGAAAAACTATAATGTTCTTGCTGTGCACTTGATATTCTAAGACTTATTACAGATTTTATTTGATATGTATGAATTCATATCTCATTGTACTTTTTATTTGTGCTTACTTGCTTTCCATGACATCATGAATGTGCATATGTATTAATTATTATGTGTCCTTATCTGAGATGGCTCTTCAAAACCTTAGATTTATATTGGGACATTCATCTTTTTTTTTTTTTTTTTTTTTTTGATTCCACAGAACATTCTTAAGCTTTGGCTCCTAATCACAATCCTTTTCTAACCAGTTATAGTGCTGAAAACATCTTACTCTTTATTATTATTTTTTAATTTTTACTTTCCTTTTTTCATACTGAGAATTGAATCCAGCGTCTCAGGCACACAAGCATTCTGAAGTACATAGCAAGCCCTAATTTTTATATTTATTATAACTTTGAGTAGTCTACCAATTATTAAATTATTCAATATTTTTTCTTTTATTTTTACTATTATTGTGTTTAAAAAAATCTTTCCCAACTTCAAATTGTAAAGATATTCTTGTGATGTTTTACTTTTGTACATTCAAATTTTTTAATATCCCTGGGATTGAGTTTTGTGATAACGTGAGGAGATAATCTAAACTTCATTCTGTTCTCTATGAGAACGAATAGTCCCAGTCGGATTTACTGAGGAGGTCACTGTTTTCATATATATTTTGGAATACTTTATATTTAAAGAATTTTATAGTGATAAAGGGGAGTGAAACATCTGAGAAAAAGACTGGAAAGAAATGTGTCAACTATTGCCTACCTCTGTATATTTTACAGTTTTTCAAAAGAGTTTGCAGTATTTGTGTAGGTACAGTATAGGTACAGTACATTATTTTATGGAATATGTTTTTACAAAGACATATGATCTACATGGTGATGTAACAAATTTAGTTTAGATGAAACTGTTGAGTGGCTAAGAGTAATTGAAAAGTACAAAATATGCTTCCTTAAGGTAGTGTGTGTGTGTGTGTGTGTGTGTGTGTGTGTGTGAAGTGAAATTGGACATGCTTGGGTGAATAGAATTCTATAGAAGACTACGGAGTTCAAATGTAAGATGAGGTATTATATTAGGTAACTTTTAATGTGTATATGAGAGTCCGTGAATATTTGTGGACTGGGACAGCTGAAGCACTGGAGAAGTACACTGGTGTGCGATAGATTTGCATGTGTTCTGTAAGATCTGAGTAACACATCTTCCCTTTTTTCTCGCTCTGTTTATGTGGACGCTCGGTCCTGGAGGCAGGTAGGACAGGGAAGCATTTAAGGTTAAGATATGAGCTATTATAAGTAACCATACAGCTCCACTCGTATGATGAAGAGCAGGAAGGAACTATTCGTAGCATTTACATGCTGGAGAAGTTCATTTTAGTTTAGGGGAAGCGACAATGAATTAGGGGATGTTGGAATTCCATCCTAGCCCAAGAAGCTGTAAGGAAAAAGACCTTCTTAAACGAGGAAGGGCTAAATCGAGGCTTTAGATTAACTTCCCATCCAGTCCATCTGACCATTGCCCTGGCATTCGAGCACAGGAAATAGGTCTAAGTCCCATGATTACTGTAATGATGCACCAAGGCTGGAACCATAGGCAATAATATCACGGTCACAACATATAAGACACTTTCTGAAGCACAGGAAATAGGTCTAAGTCCCATGATTATTGTAATGATGCACCAAGGCTGGAACCATAGGCAATGATATCACGGTCATAACATATAAGACACTTTCTGAAATCTTCCTTCTACTGAAGGCTACAGAAAACAGCTCCCAGAAATAAATTGTGCATTGGAGGTAGAGGTAAGGTCAGACTTGAGTTTGTTAATGGTTAGTGTTAATAATTTAAATGGATGTTAAATAGGTATCCAGCCTTAAGAGAATTTTCCTGTGGACATAGGCGCGCGTCACTGAGGGGGAAGATAGCTTGGGGCTGATGACTGCCTACTGCCAACACGGAGGATCTCAGAGAACAGAAAGAGGGAGCCAGGAAGAAAAGACAGACGAGATCATGACGAAGTCAAGCCTGGGTAGGCAGGGGCAGGAGGAATGGCGGGTCCCGGGGGACCCCCCGAGGGGGGCGTGGCCACCCACTCTGCGGGCTTGCTCTGTCCCTAGAAAAGGAGCGAGGTCCTGCCCAGCTGTCTCCAGAGCGGCGTCTGGAACAGAAATCGCCAGCGTAGCACACAGGGTCCCTGCTTCCAAGCCGTACGCCCCTGGGTCTCGCAGCACCTTCTTCACTTTCCTCCTGCTTCCTGAGGTGGGACGCCCCGAGCCTACACGGACACCTCCTGTCCTCCAGCCAGAGGCTCATTTGGGTACGTACCAGGAGGCGAGTGCCAGGTACATCCACCGAAGGTACCTGGGTTCCCGGGAGGGGTTACTCTTCTGCTTCTCAGCGGCAGTGCATGGAAAGGGCGTTGGTCCTGAAACTAACCAATTGAGGGGAAAGAAAGTCTTGGCGCCAACCCCTCACACCCTTTTAGGACTCCTGTCTCCTGCCGCTGTCAGGTTACTCTGCGTGCAATCTGCACAAATCCTGACCATATAAAACGACGTGAATCTTAAATTTCGTTCTTCTTTAAAAAGAAATTATTTTTTATGAGGAGAAAGGCAGTAGTAAACAGGAGCTGAATTTTGGTTTCTGGGTACCGGCTTCTTTATTCCATCTTGTCTGAGCTGGATAGTAAGGTGTTTGGTATGTACAGGAGCATTTTAGGGCACCAGTCTGGATGAACAGCTATGTAGCAATTTATTGGCTATTTAGTCCTTGTTTTTTAGCCATGTTCTAGGTCGATTTGCCGAGGAACCAACTGGTAGAGAAACTTGGCAGAGAAGGCATTAGAACACGATAGTATGTGCTAACCATGACTGAACCTGAATCATCTCATACTAGTTTGTACCCACCCTGTTTTTTTTTTTACATTTTTATGTCTATATCTTCGTTGCTAAACTAATCCCAAACAACCTAAGAATAGCCAGGATCCACCAAACATGACAGCTCACCAAGTGTTTTTTTTTTTTTTTTTTTTGTGAAAAAAATGCAAATACCCAAGACAGCCAGTGCCATTAGGTAAATAGCATTCTAATAATTAAATTAAAAGTCAACAGAACCTATCATGGCTCCATGTAGAATGAGTTGCACGTTAATCCTTTTGGACAGAGAGACAGGAGTCACGTCCCTGAGAAGTGTTCTAATCTGTTCAAACAGGAAGAGGGTATACATGTTTGGGGGGTTTCGTGGAGCTGTAAAAGCCTGTGATGAAATGAATGTCACATCTTTATGTACAGTGGATTCCAGTGACTCCCAGGGACAGCTGGTTGACAAATCGGAAACATAATATCCTTTCAAAGGATGATCCGAGAGCCATAGCTCAAAGGCAAACCAACGAATATACATACTCGATTTTACCATAATATTTGTCTTCCACTTTCAGAGTTTAAGTTGAATAACTTAAACTTTTAAGTTTAAAAATTTCTTTTAAGCTTTTAAAATATTCCCCTTTTCTTCGTGTAGGATGGGCTGTACTGTAAGAAGGTGGTTCTGCCTTCCCCTGGGCTGCGTCCTGCTGTTCAGTCTCACTGATGCTGACTTGGAATTTCAAAAGGGAGTGCTGGCCAGCATCAGCGCTGGCATCACAGCGGATGTAGATCTACAGTGCTGGAACACTTGCTCTCTGATGCTGATAGACCTCAAGGAAATCAAGATAGAGCACAATGTGGATGCCTTCTGGAATTTCATGTTGTTCTTGCAAAAATCTCAGCGGCCTGGACATTACAGCGTCTTTTTAAACATAGCCCAGGACTTCTGGGACATGTATATAGACTGCTTGCTTTCAAGGTCTCATGGGATGGGCAGAAGGCAGGTGCTATCTTCCAAGTATAATTATCCACAGAAAATGGCAGGACGTGATCTGAAGGTGTACCTGCGCAAATAGTGATGTTGTTTTATTAAAAATTCGCCATTTCCGTTGTCAAATTATTTCAGTTGTCAAATAAGATAGCAAATTATTGTTTGGTGTTTTAAAATATGTTTTTTTTCATTTTTACATTATATAGAAATCATTAGTGATTATAGGTAATCTTAGAATATACATTGCTAAATCATTAAAATCATCTTATTGCTACCCCATGAGTGGTTCCTAAGAAAGCCATACACCTTTGTGTCTATTCATATTGTAACACTTAAAAATCAAGCTTGTGGCGGCTTTTTAGACAAAGCATTTTCAATAGGTTGTATAGAAGAATGGAATCTGATATTGATTTTCCCCAATACTACAGAAATTGAAAATAAAACATTTAAGAAGAAAACCACACACAAAAAAAATACCTCAAGCAAGATGGCAACTGTGAATATGATCCTGTTAGTATTTGCCAAGTCAAATATTTCCTGCTGTAAATAAAATGATGATTTCCAGTTTCTTAATCTGGTGGCTTTCTTTCTTAAATATATAATTACCTTATTGGTAGTGACTGAATTGTTTGCAAATATTTAGATAACTTGTTAATAGTTTGTTATTTAAAAAGTATTTTGCCAATTATCTTGTTTTAAAATAGTGCTTCAAATATTTTGGACTAGTCAGTGGAGTGAAGTAATTAATTTTATTAAGTATCTGGTACCCTAATATTTAAAACTGTGCCCCAAGTAATGCCACTCACTATCTAAAAGTGATATTTATCTTGATGTAATGTTTGTGTATGGATGTGTTCTCTCTCTCTCTCTCTCTCTCTCTCTCTCTCTCTCTCTCTCTGTGTGTGTGTCTGTGTTTCCTTGTGTGAGTATGTGTGTCTTTGTGTATGTGTGTATGTTTGTGAGCACATTCATGTATGTGTGTGTGTATGTATACGTGTGTGTGTTTACTGTGGAATGTGGCTAAAATGGCAGTTTGGACACCCTAGCACAGGGATTGCAGATGGTTTGGAGTCACCATATGGGTGCCAAGGATTGAACCTAGGTTCTCTCAGAGAGCAGCCATGCTCTTAACCTCTGAGACATCTCTCCAACCCCTATGTCATAATTTTTATTGTCTCAACATTAAAAATGACCAACACACAAAAACAAAGAGTCTACAATTTAACAAAGTACACTATGATCTAATTTTTGCCTACATAGTCTGTCGGTCCCATTTTAGACTTAGTCATTTTTATATTAGTTACAACTCACACCACGTTCTACAAACAGTATGGAGCTTTAAAGAATTGTAACAAAACAAAAGAATGACACATGAGGAATTGGAATGGTGGGAAGTGAGTACAGGAAACTCCTAACACAGTTATGGTTTATATTAGTGTTTTTGATTGTATGCAGTCAAGCAGGACTTCTGGCCTTGGGAGGTGGCTCAAGTCTGCAAAGTGCTTGCGACACAAGCATGAGAGCCTAAGACCAGATACTGAGGCAGAGGAGCATGTGTCTGTAAGTCCTGTCCTGGGAAAAGGGAGGACAGGAGCATCTCTGGGGCTTCCTGGTCGGCCAGTCTAACAGAACTGGTGAGGAGGTAATTAAGACACCTTGTCTCACAAAATAAAATGGAGAGTGGTAGAGGGAGACACCCATTCTCAGTCTTTTCCCACCCCAGCTTACACCTGAGGGGGACATGAAATTGGTGACATTTCTAATCTTCCTGGTGAAGAGCAGTCTGAAGATTCTGGTTTTCACAAGAAAAACCAAACTAGGGTTTTTGTTTGTTTTGGGGATCCCCACAGTTTTCCAGGACAAAGAACCAATAGAAATCTGCCCAATAAGCCAGGTGTGGTGTCGCATGCCTTTAATCCCAGCACTTGGGAGGCAGAGGCAGGTGGATTTCTGAGTTTGAGGCCAGCCTGGTCTACAGAGTGAGTTCCAGGACAGCCAGGGCTACACAGAGAAACCCTGTCTCGGGGAAAAAAAGAAAGAAAGAAATCTGCCCAATAGATTTCTGTATGGATATCATAATACAAATAATGTTTTCAAGTATTTTGATGATAATGAGACATTCTTCTCTGTACACAATTAAATACAAGCAAACTTATAAACAGCAAAAATAACTGGGTGGTGGTGGCACATGCCAGTCATTCCAGCACTTGAGAGGCAGAGGCAGATGATCTCTGTGGGTTTCAGGCCAGCCTGGTTTATAGAGATAATACCAGAACAGCCAGGTCCACACAAAGAAAGCCTGTCTCACCGTTTCCCCTCACCCCCAAACACAGCAAAAAGTAATACTGAATAAATGTGTCTGATGGCTTCACTTGACGTAAGAATAAACGTTGAATTATGAAGGTGTGTATTCTCTGAGTTTGGACCACTCTGAAATTCTCATGAAGTGATAGTAGGGCTTTAGTAAAGGTTTTATATACATACATTTAAGGGCAGTACATGAACTGTAGGCTAAGAACATTTAGTGTTAAATGAACCTTACTTTTTCAAATATTACTTGACAAGTGTTATTTTGTATAACACTACATTTTGCATAATAATATATTAGCCAAGTGGCAAACTGAATGAGACTGTAGGTCCAGTAGAGTTTTAGGTGGAAATATTTGCCCCTTCAGGGAGGAGCCGCCTAAGCTCTGGAAATCAGCTGGCACTAGTGGCATGACTAACATTCTTTTTCCAAGGCTCAAGAGGTAGCGTGGTTTTCCTTAGGAAACAGTTTAATGGTTTTCATAATCTGTCACAAATAATTACAGTTCAATAGTTCAGTGCCATAAAGCAAGACTATGTAATTTTGCCCTAAAATTTGTCTGAACAGTTGTCATTAATCACCCACAATAAGTGTAAAAATTCTATTTTGTCAATGATAAACATTTCAGCTTTAATTAACAAAATTAGTGGTTGATCTTCCAACCTAAACTGATTACAAATGGGCTCTTCATTCTCCTAAGTTATATTCGGCTACGCTGTTAAGAGCATTTGGACAGGAGAAGTAATTCAGTGGCTATAATTGCTTGCCACCAAGCCTGGCAACCAGAATTCTAGCTCTAGGACCAGTGTGGTTGAAGAAAAGACTCCTACAAATTATCCTCTTGCCCCTGTTTACACACACACACACACACACACACACACACACACACACACACACAGCACAGACAATTATTTATTATATAATTATATATATAATTCATTATATATATATTTAAAATTAAGGGCATTTTCTAAAATGTTTTAGGATAGTTCATTATAAGCATTTTTAACGATTTAGATATGTTAAAATTTCTCTCAGTAAATTGTCATGCCCTACATTGCTTGGTCTTGAGAGCCTGAGGAGAAGTGGGAAGGAGGGAAGGACAGACAGACAGACAGACAGGCAAGCTATGATTGTGTGGGATGTGTTCCCTATAATGGATGGAAAGTCATTTATTATGCACAGCACAAGGAAGAGGGGTTAACTGGTCTCAGTGGGGAGTCTGCACTGGAGCAGACTCAGGCTGGAATCATCCAGGAGAAAGTCAGAAGGGGATCCCCTTCTCTGAGGAGAAGGGAAGGGGCAATGGGGGAGGGTGGGACTTGGGGAGAAGAGGGAGGAGGCTGTGCTGGGGGATGTAAAGTGAATAAATGAATTTAAAAAGGAGAAAGTTGCAACCTAATGCTTTCTGCACACACTGTCAATACTTGCCAGCATTTCCGTAACTGTACCACAGCAGACTCAAAATCAGGTACATGGGCTTGAGTTTGTGTTGAGTTCATTTAGCTTAATGTATAACTGGTGAATTTCTAGAAATCTTAAGGATATGGAGTAATAAAAACAGCTAATTCTGATTTCAAAATACAAGTTTTATTTATTTGATTAGTACACAGTTCCGTTTTAAAGCTTTAAAAATTTGTCTCTGCTGACTCACAGAAGAAAAGATTGTCCATTGCTCAGGCAGGGCAACCTAGACACAATGTCCACTTGGACTCAAGAGGAGCAGTTATAGGAAATAGAGAGAAAGAAAAGCATGGCAGTTTGTGATGCTATCAGTTGTGGACTACCTGGCTCTCTGTGTGATGCCAGGGACTGTACCAGAGAAATGTGTTAGACATAGGTCTACCGTGTGTATAGTTTCTGCATTAAGCAGCCTATTCTTCATGTAGTAAATACCCTCTAGAAAATAACTTGTCTTATTTTGACTTCTCTCTTCATACTGGGTAGCAGAATAATCTGTAGACATCAGATGACACTGATGGGGATCAGTCTAAATCAATCTGGAGATAGGACACTGGGCTTATGTGTAAAACTGATATTCGACTGAATCATACCAATTTTCTACAATGTTTATATTTATACCATAGTTCTTATGCCTTATAACTTGAGAAAAGCCCATAATTACTTTGAACCACTTTAACACGCTGCTCTTGCTTAGCATCGCTTGTGGGCTGATTCTTCCCTTTGAGGTCAGTGCATTGCTGCATTTGAAGATGTCAAGGGAAAGGCTGCCTGAGATGAATCCTTCATCACTAACTTCATTACTGACATGCTGGTCGTAATTGTAAATTAGCCATGTTCTCTCCCTTGCCTTCAGGGAACTAAGAGTCTGACAAAGCTCACAGTCCATAAGTGTTGTAAAGATTCATTGCTCTTAGCTATGGGCACAGCAAAGGATTATGAGGGTGTTATGAGATTTTAATGTGACATTTTTTGGTGCTGTTTGTATGAACATGCTGCATTCTTCTATCTGCTCCCACACACACTACTTGTGCCTTTGCCAATGGAGAAATAGCATTAGAATAGCTTCAAACTTTTATTTACTTAATTTAAAATTTTATTTATCTGTTTTATGTCTATGGGAGTTTTGCCTGCACATACATCTGTGCACCATGTGAGTGTCTGGTGCCTGAGGGGACCAGAAGAGAGATCACATCCTCTGGGACTGGAGTTATAGATGGTTGTGGACTATCATGTTGGTGTTGAGAATTAATCCTGGGAGAGCAGCCAGTGCTTTTAAACACTAAGCTGTCTCTCCAGCTGCACTTTGAACATTTTGTATACTTACAGTAAAACTATGTATGTCTATATTTTTACTTTTAGCTCATGACTGGCATTTGCCCTTAATAATAGTGTGTGTGTGTATGTGTGTGTGTGTGTGTGTGTGTGTGAGTGTGTGTGTGTGTGTGTGTGTATGTGTGTGTGTGTGTGTGTGTGTGTGTATTCACCAACATATTTATTGCTTCTGGTATTCATACATCCTTCTGATGATAGCACCTTTGATTCCTGGCTCCATTTAGGTATTTTAGATGATGTTGGGCAGTTTATGGCTCCAAGAGCAAGGAGTACTCAGATCTGGCTCACTCTGAGGTAAGGTGCTCTGGAGTGGGCATGTGGCCAAGGGTTCCAACACATAGAGGGAACTACACAATTATTGAGAAAAATACATCTATACTTTTCGAAAGGATAAGCGTAAGGTAGGGTTGCTGGAAGGAGATCGCTCCTAACTCAGCTTCAGCCCTTTGACCCAACAGTTCCCACAGTCTAAATTACTCATGCTGGGAGATACAAAGCCCACAGAAATGTCCCTTAGGGTAGACTATTTGGAGTAACTGATGTACAGCCTAAAGTCCTAATTGTTAAACAAATTTACAATTTCAGATAAGGGATCAATAATCTTCTTGAAGACAGTGGTGTTTTCAATAAAAATAAAGTATATTATCCTAACTTTAATTTTTATAATATTTTACTAACATATTTATTCTAAATTTTTGCCTTACATTTGTATATAAATATACATTTAGCTAAAACATTGCAGGTAGATTTTATTTTCAGGAGCTGTGGAACACAGTCAGGTAGGGATGCTCTTTTTAGGATTGTTCAGTGGCTTTACTTTCACCCGCTGCAAGGCCCCTCCTCGAATAGGCAGTTTTTTCAGAGCGATGTCTGTGTCAGCCAGAGGTCCTCCCAGTAGCCGGTTAGGAGTGCTTTCCACTGTCACCACCCGACCCGAAGGTACCTGGAAAAGGAAAAGACAAATATCTACAGGTCTTTGTATAAAACCTCTTTATAACAGAAAACTCCATATATCCTATGGCTTGCTTTGTAAAAGACACCGAGCAAAAGAGACAGCGTGACACAAGAGAAAGGTAATGACTCTGGTGCCAGCAAAGTGGGCTTGAACTCTTCTATCGTCCATTCGTTTTGTGACTGGAGACAAACTGTGTCTGATGGAGATCACTGAGAACACTGGTATGTGGCCCTGGTTTACTTCCAGGCAAAGAAGAACTGCACTCATCCTACAAGGGAGATGCAACCAATGCAGTGACCAGAGCTGGTGGCAACTGAGCAAGCCTGTGGGGCTGAGTCTATTCTAACCTAGCACCGGAGGTGGGGATGGGGGAGGGGAAAACATATCTTGGAGATATATATGCCTTAGCGATGGGAACTTTGAACAACACAGAGTAAAATATATGAGGCAAAAGTTCCCATAGAGATAACATTTTGGCCTCCCACACTGTATCTATTAAGAAAGAGATGTAGAAAAATGACCTTACCGTTGTGTTAAGACCTTTAATAACTGTTTGGTGGAATGTTGCATTTTGTGGGCGTTCTGTGTATTTGGAGGATTCTATAGCCTTTTCTTGAAGCTTCTTTGCTTTCTGAAAATTTTTAAATTAGAAAGAATATTAGGTGCCAGTAAAGCATGGTGGACGGTCTTTGCAGAGAAGGTAGGAAATTTGTTCTCTCCTTCCTCGCTCTGCTACTTAGAGAAATGAAATCCTTCAATAACATGGTTCAGAATGGAGGGAAAGGCACAATTCTCTCTGGCTTATTCCTAGCCTTCATCTTCAAATTGTTCACTAGGACCTTGGCTTCCTAGTGTTAAGTAAAATGAAATGCAAAGTCGCCTTTTTTCATTTGTAAAATGGGCTTTCAGTTGACAGTCTAAGAGTCAGGCTAGGCTCTAACAGCAGTAATATCCCACAGAACGCTAGCAGAAAAGCGGAAAAAATGCCACTCATTCTTCAGCAGGCCTCTGTCCTTAGGACTGTCTGGCTGCTGTGGACACTGGTAGTGCTTTGGAAATCTTACCTTTAATGTTTTAGCATTTGATGTTCTAGCCAAGAAGTTTTCCCATGACTTGTTAGCCTGCTCTCTCTGCTTATGTGTGGCTTGTATCTGAAAGAAATATGAAAAAATAAGAGTTTCAGTTCCCATGAAACACAACAAAGGGCACAGAAGTCCCCAATTTAAAGGAAGTGCCTCCCTTTTGCTAAAGGATGATTTGAGTCTGGCTGAAAAAGAAATTAGAATGTATAACATAACTAAAACAAACAAACGAATCAAGTGTCGGTGGGCATGCTGCTAGAAGCCTTCTAGCTGAGCACTCTGGAAACCAAGTGGGCAGAAATATTTCACGTCTAGGCTAGCTTGCTCTACACAGTGAGTTCTAGGATAACCAGCACTACATAGAAACCTTGTTTCAAAAAAAAATCTTAAAATTTAAAAAGTTATTCATTTTGTAGCTAACATTTGAACTACTTTTCATAGACTTTAAGGCAAACTACTCAAAACAGTTCAATACCAATCATTCTCACCAACACAGAAGCTTTCTATAGCTCCTGTTCATGGAGACTTCAGTCTGTAGAAAACTAAGTGCAGGTTTAAAGACAAAGTCACAGATGAAAACAGAGAGACACTTCTGGCCACTGATCACAAGTTTAGGCAAAATTATATTGGTAAAACTACTTTTAATTTATGACTGCAGCAATGTAGTAATTTTGTGAGGCCACTAAATCTGGAGTGATACTGTTGTCTAAAAGGGTGAGAATTAACCAACAACTTTATTTCTTAACAGGCTTCCTACCAAACATAGAATCAGAGGATACATGCCATTGCATGTGTGCATGTGTGCATGTGTGCATGTGTGTGTGTGTGTGTGTGTGTGTGTGTGTGTGTGCACGTGCTTGTGTGTATCATATAAATGTAAACATATAATACTATTATAAAGATAACATTCTTAGGGACACTTAAGGGTCTGTGGTTCAAAAGAACTAATGGCCATGAGGCAGCATAAGCTCCGTGATTTCTTCCTGGTTCTGAGCAGATCAATTGGCTTAAAGCAGTACCCATGTCATAAAAATTTACCCATGCAAGCATTTGAAATCAATTAGCTGGGGATGGCATTCACAGGTGAATGGACACATATCCTAAGCTGTGCAGTCAAACATTCAATAGTCTATGTGGAAAGATTGGACAACGGACAGCATTGGAGATCACTTCAAGACACTACGGTGCGTAACTGTAGTTACAGAGAACCAGGGCAAAGTGGTGACGTCTTTGTCTATGGATAACACTGTTTAAATTCCTCTTAACCAGTAAAACATGGACAAACAAATTATGCCATAGTTTCTCACCTGTGCAAAGTTCTAGGGAATAGGCTATTTTCCTGGCTGACTTTCTCTGTTTAGCTAGAGTCAGGCCAGTTTTCCTAGGCATGTAGAAAATCAGTGCTCTTAACTGTTTTGGCACTGAGATGAAGATGAAGCTTATGGATGGATAAGGATCTATAGCTAGTAAAACAGTAAAGGTCTGTGACAGAATGAGATGGCAAAGAACAACTATATCTCCCTATGAAGTGTACTAAGTGTACTTCTTACACATAAACTGCCAGGCACATTTAAAGTTTAAGCAGGTTTAAGCACATATTTAAGTATGTTACAACTTCTGGAACCCTGTTGGACACTTCAAAGAACAGATGTGCATCAAGTATCTCTTTACCTTGTAAAATATAAGAGTACCAAAATCAAATTACACAACCAGTAAATTGCTTGTTGTGCATGCACGAAGACCTGAGCTCACATTCTCAGAACCTACATAAAAAAGCCTGGCATGGTCACCCAGTGGTGAGGAGAAAGAGACAGGAGGATCTCTGAGACTTTCTAGCCAGCTAGTTGAGCTGAATCGTGACGTCTGAGCCTAGAGAAAAACCCTGTGGAGAGTGATTAATAAAGATACCTAACATCCACCTCTGGGTTCCACACTTATGTACACACCCCCACACACATAAATGTATACACGTGCATATACCACTGTACACACAGAAAAAAAGAACACAAAAATTAAATAAAATGCCCAAAGCAACACTGACAATAATAATTGAATCTTAAACCCCAAGCTCCATAGTATCTTTTAAATTGCACAAAGGCATTAAAAATAAGAGGAAAAATCCAATTCAATGTTGATTATATTTAAAAATAGGACAAATCTATTTTATGGATAACTTTATCTAGTCTAGTTTATACATTGAAATTAACAACTTGTGCTTACTTTTGCATACACTCTTTGTTCATTCTGCACATCCTGGAGCGCTTGGTTTTCGATCATCTCACTTTGCAAGGAGGCAACCATCTTTCCAATATTTTCTGTTGCTGCTATTATGGAGTGCAAAGATTTTTCATCTGACCTGACTAGTCTCAACTTTTCCAGCTTTATTTCTTCAGATACCTCATTCCATATTTCCCCAATCTGCAACGGCAATGTTTAAGTTGAGGACGTTAGACTAAACAGATGTCCATGCAACCTTCTCACATCCCTCCCTATGTGGTTGTCATCCTGTCAATGCTGAAGCACTTCCTAACTTCTTGGGAGTAAGTTAGACATTCTGAGAATGGTGTGGGCACCTGCTGCATCGGAGGAGTCTGGTTAATAATTCTTTCCCTGTCACAGATGTAGACACTGCTATTCAAGTTTGGCTTTCTGAAACACTTATGCTATTCCTACCTACAGCCCTCTAGTGAAGGCTAGGTCATGCTGAACAAAGAGAAGGCCATTCTAGGAGTCTGGGACATGTGACCCCTAGAAAAGGGACCCTGGTCTTCACCTACTGGCAAAGGCATATAACTAAAAATCTCAAGGGTTTTTTGTTTGCTTTTTATAATTATTACTTTATTTATTTAGTAAATAAATAAAGTCATGCCCCCCTCTCGGTTTCCCTCCTTGAATCTCAAGTTTTTAACTCCACGGTTCATGATGCCAAAATCTCCATCTCACATTCTGAAAGGAAGGTACTAGAGTACACCGAGAACTAGAGAAACAGTTATGTCATTTAAAACAGGAATTCAACTTGAATTTTTTATTTGAAAAAAAAACTTAGTCATTCACAATATCCAAATATTAACAGAAATAAAATGCTTACTTCAGAGGACTTTCCCGAGACTTCAACAACATCCTTTACTACGTTCATTTAGCAGAGCACTAAGCAACTTAATCGCTTTTAGGTGAAGTCTGACCGCTGCCATAAGGAAGCGATAAGGACTGCTTGCTAAGTCTTAACCCTGCAATCACCAACAGCCCACTTCCCTCCAGCTCCGCTGCTTCCCAAGCGGTAAAGGTTCTATTCCTAAAACCCTGTAGGCTTCAGAATGACTGTAACATGCACCTTCTCCTACACGCTAGCAATTGGACCGACTGAGGAGTTCATAATGCATACACTGAATTTATCCAGTGCACTCCAGTCCCTCTTCTCCAGGTCCTCTTCTGCCCCTCCCTCACAACTCCCTCTCAATTTCACGTGTCCTGTTTTAGAACAAGCACACGCCCACGGAGTCCACTCAGCACCGTCAGCATGTGTATGGGTGTAGGGCCATCTACCGGAGCTTGAATTACCTATCAGGGGAATGACCCTACAGAAAACAGTCTCGCCCTCTCCCGCCCACCTCCCTGGTCCATAGTGGGACTCTGGTTTTCTCGTGCGCGGGTTTTGTGCTTGCAGTCAGCGCCAATGTCAGTTTATATGTACAGCCTCGCTGCTGTATGACTTGTGGCTCTATCACAGTCGCATAAACTCTTTTTTCTCATTAAAGAAACCCAAGGAGGAGTGGAATGTCTACTTAATCACAATATGAAACTAGAAAGAGAATGCTACAGTATGTGAACAATTGTTCCAGTTATAGGCACATCTTTTATTTCCCAATTTATTTTTAAAATAATAGATTTCGATTTATTAAAATGGTACTTACTTTAAAATCAAGGTATCTATGTATTATACAGAGGGTGACAAAATCTTCAGCAGATAAGCCTGGTAAGTTTTCAAAATCTATCAAAGTTTGTACAGAGAGAATTAGTTTAACAGGAGAAAATCAGTTCAAGAATAACCATAAAAACAAATTTAAACATGGACTCCTACAAGAAAACCTGCCAGGTTTTCCTTACAGAGTCATTAGTAGACGACTCATTTGCTTTTGACTGTGCTCAATAGATTTTACTATCAGAAACTAAAGAGCAGATGAGAACCTTTCCCTTAATAGAAAGCAAAGCGTTTAAAAATTGAGATAATTTGGCCTCCATGGGAAAAGATGTGCCTAATTTGGCAGAGACTTGATGTGCCCAGATGATGGGACACCCAGAGGTCCTCTACCGTCTCAGAGGAGAAGAGCACAGAGGATGAAGGGAGGATCTCAGTGAGGAATGAATGGGGACAGTACTTTGGATGTAAATAAATAAATAAATGAAAATTGAGATAATTCAGAACACTAACATTTAAATCTAAACATCTTAATTTACTGCATGCTGTCCTGCTAGACACTGAAATTTCCTGAAAAGCTAAAAAGAACTTCTCTTGGGGCTCCACAGTCCAAAATTGTAACCTTTGATTGGTGTTATGACCTGGGCTCTGAGGTCATGAGGGAACATGCATTTATTGTACAAAGGGACTTTATTCATGTGTTTCGTATATCATACAAAGGGACTTTATTCATGTGTATCAAGAGAACTCTATAGCAAAACCAAGTGCAGCAGCACTCGTCACATACAAACTCATGCGACTATCAGGGCTTTCTTACCCAGTTTATCCAACACAGCATAAATTTTTGCTCTGATATTTTCAGCAACATCCATAACTGCAATAGATGGGCAGTTAGCAGGAAGGGGCATGATCTTTTGTTCTTCTTGAAAACTTGTAAATAGAGGTCTCTTGGTATCTAATCATTGAGTATTATGAAACAGAAGGAAGAGATAAAGACCACAGTGAATATTTGATACTTTATTCTCTATATAAATGAATCAAAACACAAATATATGTTTAAAAATTAAAACAAAAATAAAATAGTGCCTTCCTATTTTTTTCCTTTTTAGACTTCTGGGAACCCATCGCAGGACTGGTAAGCAAGCATTCTATCTCTGAGCTCCCTACTACACTGCCAGCCAGCTCATGGCTACTATTTTGAAAGCATTAGCAGTAAATGTTTCCCATTCTGTGGCAAAACTATGGCTTTCATTTTATTTATGTAAGCCTTAAAAAAAACAAAAAACAGCTATATAGGGCATAATGGCACATGCATTTAATCCCAGCACTCGGGAAGCAGAAATAAGAGAGTCTCTGGGAGTTTGAGGCCAGCTTGGTCTACACAGAGTTTTCCAGGAGAACAGGGACTACATAGAGGACCCTACTTCAAAAGAAAAAAACCCCACAGCTATAGTTTTAATTCTTTTAAAGGCTTATTTTCTTTATGTGTTCTGTCTCTCTGTGTATACGAATGCATCATGTCTGGGGGTGCCAGCAGAGGCCAGCAGAGGGCACTGGATTTCAGAAGCTGGAGGTGTAGGCAGTGTGATCTATTCAAGTTCAGCTCCTCTGAATGAGTGGCCAGTGTTCTTAACTGCAGAGCATTCTTTTCTGCCTTGGCTAAAGGTGAAATTTAATGTAGAAACCTTGTCACGCATAAAGTTCTAGGGATGGGATAATGTCAGACGGGATGTGATAATTTTGATTGGTTTCTATAAATTATGCCATAAAGAGAAAAGCTATCTCATGATGTTTTAATTTAAAACTCAGTTAGCAAAAATGAGATTAGAGACAGAAATAATCCAAAGCAGTAGTATTTTTATTCAATATTGATATTACTAACAGTTTTGCTAATAACACAATTCGAATGTGACAGAAAACATAACACAGTATCACAGGCTCGACAACTCCATCTCTCATTCTGATACCATCAACCTCTTTGGAACATAGCAGCTAAGACTGATGAACATTTGACTCACTCTACTAAAAAGAAACCTCTTGTGTGTAAAAAGAAAATTATAGAGCCACCAGTGTACAAAGTACTGTAAGGATTGTTGTGAAATACTATTTATTTATCAAATTCTATTGCTAAGTGAAGCATCATAAGTGAACCTAGTTATAAAAAGCAAGAAGCCAAAATAAACTTATTTGGGAAGTATCAATAATTTCTGAGCTAAAGAATATAGGTTAATGCCACATTTTAAAAGTGTATTAAACTCAAACCCACTACTAATTTATTTATTTCATTTTCTTCTAGTTATTCACAACTTATTTTATTCGAGTGTGTGTGGGGGGTAGTGGGTCAGAGGACAACCTATCTCGTTGTTCCCCAGGTACTGTCCACTTTTTTTGCTTGTTTGTTTGCTTCCTTTTTTTTGTTTTGTTTTGTTCTGTTTTGTTTTGTTTTGTTTTTTTGAGTCAGGGGTTGTACTTGGCCCTGGATACTTGGTTCTGCCCAGGGGTTGGGTGGGGGTGGGGTAGGGGAGGCCAGGCCAGGCACAGTCCTAGCTCTAGGTAGGAGACTCATCTTTAGGATTCACTGTCAAGCCACAAGAACCAAGTTTGTTTTGTTGTGTTTTGTTTTGTTGTATTTTGTTGTTCTGGAGCAGAATTACAGTCCTGCAAGCACTTTACTGATTGAACCTTGTACCCCAAGTACTCACAATTTGTAATAAGAAGTCTGTAGCATCATGTTGGAAGAACCTCATAAAATGGGTAAGCATTCTCACATTCCTATACACGCTGAATCTCTAGATAAAGCTCTGAATTGTTCCTACCCAAATTCGTGACCACACTTACCAATGATCTTGCCATTCTTGTCACGTTTTACTCCTAGTTCTTTTTCCTCTTTTCTCCACAGTTTAATTAAGAGACTGGCAGCAGTCAGGTCTTTCTTCCCGCGCCAAGCATTGACATGAGCAGAAGTTTTGGGATTATCACAAAATTCAACCATTATTCCAAGAATCAGATTACAGAATTTTTTTTGGTTCAACTTTGCAAGGAAATAGAAAATGATGAAAATGTTAATGAATACTGAAAATGAAAGTGACTCTTGGATTATCAGCCAGTGTCTTCTGAGCAGTCTGACTTACAGTGTCCAGTAAGTCATCCATAAGAATTCATGAGCATGAATCAATACTAAAACAACAAAGATATTGAATATAATTCTTAAGAAGTGATAAACATACTTCAAAATAAATATGTATTCATTTGGTGGAAATGTAAGGAGAAGTTTTCAAAAAATGAGAAATTATACATATTTATTTAAAATGGAGCATGGTCATCAGGTTCCTGTGAGTACAGGATCTTTTCTATTTATATCCTTCATTAAGGTTTTAAAAGATTATTATCAGTTACATTCTTTGTTATCAAGAGAATGACTGATAAAACTGTGAAGGTCAAATATGAAAAAATGATGTGTAAATTTAAAGTTTATCAGCAACTTTGATATCAGGACCTTTTAAGAACTCAAGAAAATTTCTCTTATCACCAAGCATACACATTTTAAAACCAAAATACAAAATTTAGATGTAGAAAATCTCCGTCTAATCCTAACTTTGAAGCTTTAGATTTATACATTTAACTAGGACCTACAGAATTCAGTAAACTCACAAAGCTCCAGTTGGGAATAGTGTGCCTTATATAAGGAAGGAAGGCTTATACAATACAGACGATACGAAAGAGACAAGGGAGGCACAAAGGATATATACAGGATGGAGGTAGTGAAAAGGTGTAATGAAAGGGCAGAGAGGATGTCTAACCAAAAAGAAGGTTGTATGAAAAAGGCACATGAAATCCTGCGACTTTGTAAGCCAATCAAAACCATGTTAAGAGGCTGGATCGAAAGCTTAGTGGTTAAGAACAATTGTTCTTGCATATGATCCAGGTCTGATTCCCAGCATCCATGTGGTAACTCGCAGCCATCCAAAGCTCCAGTTCCAAGGGATCCAATGGCCACTTCAGAGCTTTGTTGGTACTAGGCATGCACACTGTACACACACACTTCTGGAAAAACACATGTACACAAAATAAATCTATAAAAACATTAAAGCTGTGTTTTATAAAAGATTAGGATGAAGATATCTGAATGGCTGGATAACACTGACCCTAAAAGCCACTGTTTAATAAAAGTCCAAGTGTCAAGTGTGGAGTTCCTCAGGAGTTGTTGGCTAGTGAGGCCCCAGAGATCCTCAAAGCAATACAGACTCCTGAATTTCTTTTTGGCTGCTCACCAGAACCAGATGATAAGATCCTATTGCTTAAGAAACAATATACCTTGGTTGCAAGATGCAGAGAAATCAAGCTAGAACTGAGTTGAATCTTCCACACTGCTGGCTGGCTTTTACAGTGCCAGATGCTGCTATGCAGGATGCTGGGGAGAAAACGTCAGGAGTCTTACCCAGCTATAAACCCTACAAACTACAATGCTAACCTGCCGGGCCAGATCTAAATACTAGTGCAGCAGTATAAAACATTGATGGGTCAAGCAAACACGTTCAGATTGAATTTGAGGCACCTTCCACAGAAGGGACCTGTATGATACTGTGAACCTGGTTCACCATCCGTGGCTGAGGAAATCCTAGGCCTTAGAAGTCACTTATCACTATGGTGTAGCTAAAGTGCCATGGTGTCAAACTAAATCCTAGACATTGATCTTTATATCCATAGGTAAGTGGTATTCACTCTTGAATCAAGAATCTTCTGTTTGTAATCAACAGTGCCAAATGCAGATATTCATAGCCACTCAAAATGCTAACAATAAGTGATGGTTATATGCTTGTCTCTAAACTAGATACTTACACCATTCCCCCTATGGCTCAAGGAACATTAAGGAAAAAGAGGAGAGAGATTATAAGAGGTGGAACACAGGAAGAAGGGCTTCAAAATACTATCAATAGTATCTTCAGAACATGATACAGCCATTGCAAACTGCTTGATTTCACAGTACCTATGTTTGCCTGCACTGAACCTGTACAAAACTGATCTTGTCAACAACCAATCATAGACCAGAGATGTACCTGTGGAGTCCTACCCTTCCATGATAAACTGCTGGTTACTTATGAGTTCTGGGAAGGGGTCTTAGCTAGGGCTTTATTGCTGTAAACAGACACCATGAGTTATAAGGCAACAACTCTGATAAGGACAACATTTCATTGGGGCTGGCTTACAGTTTCAGAGGATCAGTCCATTATCACCATTGTGGAAAGCATGGCAGTGTGCAGGCAGATACAGCTCTGGAGGAGCCAAGATTGTACATCTTGGTCCACGGGCAGCTGTTTCACACTGGCCAGACTTGAGCATATCTGACCTCAAAGCCCACCTCCAGAGTAACACACTTTCTCTACAAAGCCATATGTATGCCAACAAGACCACATCTTCTGCTGGATGCCCATATAAATGACACGGAAGAAGGAAGCTTGCTCTCTTCACCTGCTTGCTCCTGCTAGCAAGTCCATTCCTCCACTAGCATTAAAGCCCACATCTTCAGGATCCTGGTGGTTACTGAAGACCAACTGATACATCGAAGCTCATGGACTGAGCAACTGCTGGATTCTTGGACATTCTACATGTAGGCGGCCATTGATAGACTAGTGGACCAGCCTGTAGGCCATTCTAACAAATCCTTTATATCTATATTTACATATTTATGTCTATATAAGGATATAGATATCTATATATGAATACAGATATAGAGTCATTCTAAAAGCAGTTTCTATAGAGCAGTGCTTCTCAACTTGTGGGTCATGACCCCTCGTAGGGATGTTGAATGACTCTTTCACATGGGTTGCCTAAGTCCACCAGAAAACAGAGATATTTATATTATGATTAATAACAATATCAAAATTACAGTTATGAAGAAGCAAGGAAGATGATTTTATGTTTGGTGGTCACCATAACATGAAGAACTGTATTAAAGAGTCATAGCATTAGGAAAGTTGAGAACCACTGCTCTAGCAAAACATGACTAATACAAAGATCTTTTATAAGAAACCGAGCCAGGTGAGGTGGTGCACACTTTTAATCCCCATTCTCAGGGTGGAGAGGCAGGTGGATCTCTGTGAGTTCAAGGCCAGCCTGATCTTCTTCAAAGCAAGTTCCAGGACAGCTAGACAGCTAGGGCTACACAGAGAAACCCTGTCAGAGAGAGAGAGAGAGAGAGAGAGAGAGAGAGAGAGAGAGAGAGACAGAGACAGAGACAGAGAGAGAGAGACAAAGAGACAGAGACAGACAGAGACAGAAACAGAGACAGACAGAGAGAGAGACAGAGAAACAGAGAGAGGAAGAGAGGGAGAGACAGAGACAGAGAGAGACAGAGAGACAGAGAGACAAAGAGAGACAGAGAGACTACAATATACAGTAAATACTCCATAATATTTAATCTTTTAGCAGAGCTGTTTTGAAACAGAACCTGGACTGCAGACACTTCTTTAAAGTGTCATCTTTTCTAATGTTACCCATAACTTTAATGTTGAGGAAAAGCTGAAATTTTTTGATTAGATGATAAGAGATTTGATAGAGTACACAGTGTGGCTTGTCATAAATTATTTTTTCAGTTAGATAGAGAAGAAAGAAAAGCATTAGCTTACTGGTGTTTGGGAACAATAACCTACAAAAAATGACTCCTTAACTGGAAGAATGGTCAGAATCCTTAATATGCTAGTGTTTTGGGAACCTCTGGGAGGGATTTTATTTAAAACAATATATCTGGCTGGGCATGGTGCACATCTTTAACTTCAGCACCCAGAAGTTAGAGGTAGGAGGATCTCTGTGAGTTCCAGGCTAACTGATTTATATAGTGAGTTCCAGGATAGCCTGGACCACTTAGAGAAACCACGACTCAAAACAAAGCAAAACAATTCAAACCCCAAACAAACAAACACAAACCCATCACTATATCTGAACATAGTTTGAGGCACATTTATTCAAAAAACCTAGTTTTTGGTACTTGGTTTAGAAAAGATTAGCATGGACACATTTATGTTTTGTGTTAAGGTGCTGTGAATATTACTTACTGCCAGTATATCCAAAAGGAGAAAAATCCCTTCCTTTTCAAGAAAATAATCCTCAGAAGCATAACACCCCAAAATGCAGCACCTTCAATTAAAAGAAAGCCAGTCATTCAACAAACATCTGTTGTTAGAGTTAACTTGTAGCCCCTCCTTTCTATCACAGCATAGTTAGGCAATGCTTTTACTTTATTACTCTAAACCAAGTAGTTAATTTGTTTTTACTTTAAAAATAGAAACTCCGAAGAAGCTTTATAAATGTGGTTCAATTGCAATTTTTTCAAGATTTTATTTGTGTTTGTATGTGTGCGTGCACACACACACACACACACACACACACACACACACACACATACACAAACATACACACACCTCTGCCCTGAGGAGACTAGAGGTTGGTGGCAGGTGTCTTGCAAATGGAGTTACAGGGACTTCTCACTGATGATTCTTGAAGATCTCTAGTTGCTGTATTTATGTTTACCATCTCTTTCATGGCTTAATGCAGCTAAATTATCTGATGACTCTTGATTACATTCATCTTTGCACTTGACCTTTGCTACAGTGCCTACTATTCAAGTCCATATGGACTGCATGGAGTAAGGCACTAGGACTGCTTCCAGGGCTACCAGGGCTACTTTTACTGTTTTTCTCAGTAGTTTCCTTAGTAAGCTGATAAAGCTATTGACAATAGTAGTGATGATGATGACGACAGTCATTAGTAACAGTTACCTGTTTCTTCCAAGCCTTAAAGCCTACTTAGGGTCAGCTTCCTCTGTTCTTTGGTTAAAAATGGCTTCCTTTTTAAAAACAAGAGACCATTTGGGTTGGGCAAGTCTGTGGGCGATTATATTGTTTACATTATCTGTGGTGAGAAGACCCATCCACTGTGGGTAGCACCACTCCCTGGGCTATTTATGTCACCCTCTCCTTATCTAAGAATAGAGAAAACAAGCTGAGCACAGGCATTTGCTCTCTCTCTGCTCTTAACTGTGGCTATAAAGTGATTAGCTGCTTCAGCTTCCTGACAGCTTGACCTCTCCAGTCAGCGTGGCCTAGAGTCAGGATTGTGAGCGGCAGTAAGCCCTGTCTCCCCTAACTTACCTTTGTCAGCTCACTGTGTCATGGAAATCAGAAAAGCAGCCAACACAGAGCTTTAGCTTACTTTGTTTTTTCCAGCTTACAACTTTTTTAAACTTTAAACAGAGCCAATTCCTACAATAAATATTTTTCCCTATATAGCACATATTAATTCTGCTTCTCTGGAGAACTCTGACATTTAATGCATCTAAGTTATCAATAAAAGCTAAGAAGAAAGAGGTACTAGGAAAAATAATTATTATACCAAATGTCCACATATGTTTAAAAGTCATAATTACTAAAACAACACAAAATTATAGAAAAGTTAGATGATTGTCACTGGAACAGAACTGAGTGCCTAAAAGAGCCAAAGCAGAAGCATCATCGTGCAGATATAACAGGGATGCTTCTGTTTTCCCAGATGGCACCAAAGTGGAATGGAATTAATCACAAAAAACAATTAATCTTTGAAATGAGTGGCTTATCTACTTGAGTGGGAGATGGGCTTGGTTACTCAAACTCACATTCAGGCTAGCTAACTGGGAAGGCACCAGCTTATCTCTCTAGTGTACAACTGAGGGAAGAAAACAGTAGCTGTAAACTTAATTTTCTTACACCAGGATGTTCACTTAGTCATCGTACTACTCACCAAATGCTGTCTAATGTACTGAAAAGAAGGACATTGTAGCCTAAGCCCCTCTGTAAATTCTTGGGGTCTGTTTTCATTACATGAAGAACTATGTCAACTCCTTCAGTTCCAAACATTTCCTGTCAGAGAGAATTGTTTAAATCATTTCTTGGAATAAATATGTAATTGTTCTGTTCTCTATGTCATCCTATCCCTTAAAAATATTTTTCTACCAGAAAAACAATACTAGCATTGTTTGGCTGTTTTTAAACTAGGTTTGCTAGTTTCCAAGCTAGGAATTTAAAACAATTGAAAATTGTACTTATCTGGAGCTAGAGAGATGGCCTAGTAGTTCAGAGTACTTGCTGCTTTTCTATCATATGTGGTTATCCAGAACCCATATCAATCAAGCTCACAATCATCCAATTTCAGGGAATCCAATACTTTCTTCTGACATCCAAGGCCAACAAACACACATGTGGTGAATGTATACACAAAGGCAAAGGACTCATGCACATAAAATAGAGAAAGAAATCTAAAAAGCAGTTTGTTTCTAAAGAGTGTGCTCATTCAGTCTTAGTTCTTTATGGTAAATTATAAAGCCAATCACTTTAAAATCAGTGTACTAGTTTATTGTTGTTAGTACTTCTTTCTTTGTGTCTGAAAATGTAAGCCATATAAAACTTGTCCATGACTTCTTCCACATTAGGGTGAATGCAGCCTGGAGTCTTGTAAATGAATAGCAGGCATCAATATATATCATGGGAGATGTTATGTTCTCAGGAGAGGAATAAGTAATAAGTGATTATTCAACCTTCAATGACTTATATGAACTTATAAGTCCGTAGTTTTCTCCTCTTAGCAATTCTTTTTCTCAATGCAATGCTACTCTGTTCTAGTTCCTGTTTAGATCTTGGTTATTATTCTAGATGAGCAGTCTTAGGACAAAAAAAAATAGTACATTATATGTGAAGATTTGGAGACAAACCTATCTTTTTCTTCCTATTGCCTCTCCTTAAAAATCTCTCTATTTATGGTATTAGAGAGCTCATCAATTAAGAGTACTCGTTTTCTTTCAGAGGAACTGCATTGGATTCCTAGCACCTACATGGCAGTTACAGACATCCATAACTCCAGGAAATCCAACACCCTCTTCTGACACTAGTACCAGGCATGCATATGGTGCACAGACATACCTGTGAGCAAAATACTTATACATATAACATACATAAATCTAAAAATTTTTTAAAATCTATCAAAATTTTTATATTTTTTATCTTTCCAATTCTCTTATTGAAATTATCATTTTATGACACTCAATAGTTCACTATGGAGCTAATAACTATAAAAGAGAATTAAACCATTGTTTTAATGTTCTAGTTTTATATATAAAGACAATTGAAACTCAAAGCAATATTTCTGATAATTCAGCCTACTATGGATAGCTGCTTGACTACTTTTTTTTTTTTTTTTTTTTTTTTTTAGCATGACCCAAGTCAATTCTGAGACTGAAGGCAAATTTAATTTTTCCCAATTTGCTTTTATACCATTTTAGTTAGATGCAAGTATTAATGGTGAGCAGTACAATAAGGAACTAGCAAGGCAGTAAGCAAAGTCCCACGATTACCCCATGACAGTTGTTTCCAAGGGCTTGTCAGAATGACCAAAATACCTCAGCCCATTTCCTTGCCCAAGCCCAAAATCTTGCCTGAAGCCTACTTTTTTTGTTGTTCCCTAAAATCAGATTCTTACTTCCTTGTCTTTGGTCAATGTCAGGTCCCTGCCTAAACTTACTTCTTTGTCATGGCCTAATGTCAGATTCCTGCCAAGCAGCATCCCAAAAGGCTCTCCACATTTCCCTCCTTTTAAATCAATAAAAATGGCTGAGCCTATCTTAGATTGTTCTGACAAGAATGCCTTCCTTACCTGTCTTCAAGACAAGTGCAGCTTGTTTGTGTTATATGAACAAACGTGGCCTTTCAGGGCATGCCTCTGTCTTAGGTTGGTAAGGCTCTGTGCAGAATTTTACCTGTCCCTGGCTTGTCAGCTTGCTAATAATTCTGTCTGGGGGCTCATTTTTGTTTCACAGTATGCATTTTGGCCACTTTCATTCAGTCATTCTAGTCCTTGGTTTATACTCAGAAGAAGTGAAAGAATTACATTTCCCCAAAAGACAGGATCAAGAGTGTTCACTTAAACTTTTGTTTTAACAGTTCAAATACAAAAAGCCTAAATGCTTATCAATAAGGTACAAGATAAAAAGGTTTTGATATGTCATATATTACTATTTAATGATAAAAAGGAATGATACACGTGACACTATGAATAGATTCCAGAAACACATGTGATTTCTTTCTGGATAACAAAACCACACATGGAAGACCAAATACTGTGTGATTTCACTCATATTAAAATTAGCAAAACTAATCTACAGGTGTGTGGCTGTGGAACAGACAAGTAAATGTGATACCTGTACAAGATTGTACTTAGACATGTATATTACATGTTCCAATTGGAGTATTGGTCAAATGTGTTATGTACATTCAAAAAATATAATGAAATATATATTCAAGCCTTGCACATTACACAGTATGTATGTAACCATACTCTAAAAGCATTAAAATGTAGTTAGGTTTTAATTTAGTTTATTTATTTGTTGTGCATTTGTATGGGCAAGTGTGTGTTATGATGCATGTTTGGAGGTCGAAGACAATTTTCTCCTTCTGTTATGTGGATTCCAGAAATGGAACTCAGGTTGCTTAGTCCAAGTGTGTTTAATTGCTGAGTCATTCCATCGGCCCATATTCGACAAGATTAGAAAAAAAGGGAAAACCTGTATGGGCACTGGGGACTGGGAGATCTGAGCGTTAGGTTCTATATTACATACCTTCCTCTGGATATAATTTTCACAAAGACCTGACAGAATAAGTAATGTGTCAGATTGGATTTCCAAGGCAATAGCCTCTTCCTTCTCAGCAGGTCTGCTCATCATAGTTTTAAAAATTTCTGGTAAGAAAAAAATTGAAAAATGTAATTATTAGATATATTTTTATTATTTACTATTAGGAACTCCCTTTTAAGAAGATTTTTCACATTCTAGGCCACAACTCCAGCACAACTCCTGCTTTATCAGATGCCATGGCCGTATCCAGAACCACAGACATCAAACATTTCCTCAGAGTTTGCCCAGCGTGACAACAGCATCCACCTCCTATCACCATATCCCAGCCCATAACTCCAGCAGAATCTCTCTGCTCTACCAGAGGACACACAGGTACCCTGAACCCCAGAGGCCACCCCAGTTCCCAGAGTCTCAAAATCCCAACGCAGAGCACACACAGTCTGCCCATACCCCTGGACCAGAGGACTTACCTGTCATCAGAACCACAGGCTACTGAAGGCAGAAGACCAGAGAGGAAATGGAAACCAAGGGGGAAAATCCATTCAACAAACAAACCCTGAAATCAGCCTGTAAGTGTATAATTGGCCCACACCCAGGCGATAGAGGCCAGTTTGAGAACACAATTAACAACAGCCAAGGCAATATGGCACCACTAGGGCCCAGCCACCCTACTACAGCCCTGGATATTCCAAAAACATCTGACGTACAAAAAAATGATCTTAAAACCAATTTTCTGAAGATGGTAAAGGCCCTTAAGGAGGAAATGAATAAATCCCTTAAAGAAATCCAGGAAAACATAGGCAAAAAAAAAAAAAAAAAAAAAAAGGAAATGAATAAATCCTTTAAAGAAACCCAATCAAACTAAGAAAAATCAGGTGAAGGAAAATGAATAAAACTGTTTAAAAAATGGAAATAGAAGCAATAAAGAAAACACACACTGAGGGAATCCCAGAGACAGAAAATCTAGATAAATGATCAGGAACTATGGACACAAAATTTATCAACAGAACACAAGAGGTGGAAGAAAGAACCTCAGGTCTAGAAGATAAGGTAAAAAATGATACATTGGTCAAAGAAAATGTTAAATTTAAAAAATTCCTGTCATAAAACATTCAGGAAACCTGAGACATTATGAAAAGAACAAACCTAGGTAGAATAGGAATAGAACGAAAAGAATCCCATTTCTAAGATCCAGTAAATATTTTTAACAAAATCATAGAAGGAAAATTTCCAAGCTAATGGAAGCAGAAAGCAAGATGGTAAAGCAATTCTAATACTTAATAAAACAGATTTTCCACCAAAATTAATCAAAAGAGATGGAGAAGTATACTTCATACTCATCAAAGGAAAACTCTGTGAAGAGGATGTCTCAATTTTGAACATGTGTGCCCCAAAGGCAAGGTCGCCCACATTTGTAAAAGAAATCACTACACTTAAATCACACACCAGACTGAACATATTAATAGAGGGTGAAGGACTTCAATACCCCATTCTCACCAAGGGACAAACCATCCAGACAAACCCTAAACAAATAATGGAGCTAACAGACAGCATGAACAAAATGAAACTAACAGATACCTACACAACATTTCATGCAAACACAAAAGAATACACCTCCTTATCAGCACCTCAAGGAACCTTCTCCAAAATGACCACACACTTGGTTGCAATTAAGTTTCAACAGATACAAGAAAAATAAAATAACACCCTGTATCCTACAGGAACTCTGTTTCTTAAAGGTTGATTTCAACAACAGAAACAATAGAAAGCAGACAAACTCATGGAAACTGAAGAAGTCTCTACTGAAATAAGAACGAAATTAAAGACTTCCTATAATTCAATAAAAATGAAGCAAAACATACTCAAATTTATGGGACACAATGAAAGTAGTGCTGATAGGAAAGTTCTTGGCACAAATTGCCTTCAGACAGAAATACAGAGATCTCATACCAGCAACTGTGACAGAACACCTGAAAGCTCTAGAACAAAAAGAAGGAAACACTCCCAAGAGGAGTAGAGGGCAGGAATAGTCTAACTCAGGGCTGAAATCAATAAATTAGAAACAAAGCAAACAATACAAAGGCTCAATGAAACAGAGTTGGTTTTTTCAAAAAAAAATCAACAAGATAGACAAACTCTTATCCAAACTTACTAAACGACACAGAGAGAATATACAAATTAATAAAATAAGTAAAGAAAATAGAGACATAACAACAGATATCAAAGAAATCCAAAGAATCATTGGGTCATACTTCAAAAACCTATCACCGTACAAAATTGGAAAAATCTAAAAAACTAGACAATTTTCTTGATGAAAGTTGCCAAAGTTACATCAAGAGCAGATAAACAATTTAAACATACACAGCCCCTATGAAAATAGAAGCAGTCATTAAAAGTCTTCCAACAGCACTCCCTCTCCTTTCCCTTGTCTCTATATCCTTACCCATGATTCTAGCAGAAGTCATCTTCTCTACTGGAGGCTACACTGGTACACAGAACCCCAAGTAAAACCAAATCCACAGCCCACCTCCACTCTTAGAATCCTCTGAGCTTTCCTCAATAGTACTCTCTCCCCCACATATCCATATCTTGCCCCATGACTCCAGCAGAAGTCCTTGCTCTATCAAAGGCCCTGATACCCAGATCCCATTAGATTCAATAAAGAAAGAGAATTACAGACCAATTTCCATCATGAACACTGGTACAAAAATACTCAATGAAATATGCACAAAACATTCATGATCAAAAAGCTCCATAATCAAGTAGGCTTCATCCCACAGATGCAGATATGGTTCAACATACAAAAATTTATCCATGTAATCCACCATATAAACAAAGAAAAAAACTTGGTCATCTCATTAGATGCTGAAAAATCCTTTGACAAAATTCAACATCCCTTCATGATTAACATAATAAACATCATAAAGGCAATATATAGAAAGCCAATTGCCAACATCAAATTAAATAGAAAGAAACTCAAAGCAATTCCACTAAAATCAGGAACATGACAAGGCTGTCTACTCTCTCCATACTTGAAGTTCTAGCTAGAGTAGGAAGACAAGGGGGATACAAATTGAAAAGGAGTAGGTCAAAGTATGGCTATTTGTAGATGATATGATAGTATACATAAGCAACCTCAAAAATGGAACTCTCGTAGCTGATAAACACCTTCAGTGAAGTGGCCGGATACAAGACTATCACCAAGGAAAAAAAACTCAATAGCCCTCCTCTATACAAACAACAGTCGGACTAGGAAAGAAGTCATGGAAACAACATCCTTCACAACAGCTGTGAATAATACAAACTATCTTGGTGTAACTCTTAGGAAGCAAGTGAAAGCCTTGTATGACAAAAAACTTCAAGTCTTTGAAGGAAGAAATTGAAGAAGATATCAGAAGATGGAAATATCTCCCACACTCATGGATTAGTAGGATTAACACAGTAAAAATGGCCATCTTACCAAAAGAAATCTACCCATTCAAAGCAATTCCCATCAAAATTCCAACACAGTTCTTTACAGACCTTGAAAGAATAATACTCAACTTCACATGGAAAAGCAGAGCCCAGGATAGCTAAGACAATCCTGTACAATACAAGAACGCCCGGAGCCACCATCATCCTGAATTCAAATGCTACTAAAGAGCTGTAGTAATGAAAACCACATGATAGTGGCATAAAAACAGACAGTTCAGTCAATGGAATCAAATGTAAGGCCCAGGTATAAATCCGCACACCCATGGACACCTGATTTTCCATAAAGAAGCCAGGATTACACAATGGAAAAGTGAAAGCATCTTCAACAGATGGTGCTGGTCCAACTGGATTTTAGCATGTAGAAGAGTGCAAATAGATCCATTATGTATCACTCTGCACAAATCCAAGTAGATCAAAGACCTCGACATAAAACCAGGAACATTGAGATGGAATGAAGAGAAACTGGGGAATAGCCTTAAATACACTGGTACAGGAGACAATTCCTTGCCAACAGAACACCAACAGCACATGAACTAAGATCCACAATTAATAAATGGGACCTCATGAAACTGTTTCTGTAACAAGGAGGGCTCAAAGGGGGATGCATGAATCTCCCTGGGAAGGGGAAATAGAATAGATATTGTGGGTGGACTGCATGTGTGTGGGGATGGAAACAAGAGGGATCAGGTCAGGGAATATGGAGGGACAGAGAGAGATACAGACAGAGAGAGACAGACAAAAGACAGTGAGGGGGAGAGAGGTGGAGAAGCAGGAGAGAGCTAAGAGGGAGGGAGAGAGAGACAGAGAGAGACAGAGAGAGAGAGAGAGAGAGAGAGAGAGAGAGAGAGAGAGAGAGAGAACTGGGAGAGACAAGTGGAAAAAATGATGGCATCTCAGAGATGAGTTAGATACTTAGTGCAGTGGAAACTCCCAGGAATCTATGAGGGTTAGCTTAGCTATAACTTCTAGTAATGGGCATAAGAGTCTGAATGGGACATCTCCTGTAACCTGGCAAGATTTCCAGTGGTGGGATTGGGACACCAAACTTTGTCCTGCCTGCAGGATATGCTGGTGTACATGCAGAAATTGACTGGTCCAGCTTGAGACTCATGCTACTAGAAGGAGGCCAGTCCTGACACTGTCTGGAGGGCCAGGAACCAGAGCCCACACATCTCAGATACTCAAGGTAGAACCAAACACCACTAGGAAAAAATCAATGAAGTGATTCTTAATGATATTCTGCAATATTCATTGACCAGAACCTAGTATACTTGTTGTCAGAGAAGCTTCACCTGGCAACTGATACAATGAAACTATCCCTTCTATAGTAAAATGTTTTCTCTAACTGAAAAATCTTATGATTTTTTAAAAAAATATTCTTATGTATATCACATATATCATATATCAAACATATTACATATTAGTTAGATAGATATTATATCATCTCAACTACAGTTTGCTTCCCTCTTCCCCTCCTAGTTCCTTCTCCCTACCTTTCCCGACCCCCCTGCCCCCATGCATTTCTTTTCCATTTCCCTTCAGAAAAGGTCAATTCTCCCAGGAATAGCAATCAAACATGGCATATCAAGTTGCAGTCAAACTAGGATTAAGGCTGGAAGAGACAACCCAGTAGGGTCCCAAAAGGGTCCCAAAGCAGGCAAAAGAGTGAGAGACAGTCCCTACTCCTAATGTTAGGAGTCCCACAAAAAGACCAAGCTATACAACTGTAACAAATATGTAGAGGGCCTAGATCACACCCATGCAGGCTCCCTGCTGTCAGTTGTCAGTTCAGTCTCTGTAAGCCCCTATGAGCACAGAGTAGTTGGTTCCATGGGTTTTCTTATGGTGTCTTTGATTCCTGTGGCTCCTCCAATCCTTCCTCCCTGCTTCTGTGGGATTCTACAAACTCTGCCTTATGTTAGGCTGTGGGTCCGTGCATCTGTTTGCATAGTAACCTAGTAGCTGGTCAGAGGGTGGTAAATGGATTTCTTAAGCATTTAAGTCAATTGTCTCACAAAGAATTCCTACATATAAACACATACAACCCCAGGAATATAAAATATCTCAATATAATTATCAGTGTTACATATGTAGAAATGTTAGTACAGAGTAAGTACAATGCCACTAAATCATAACCTAACAACTTATTTTGATCAATACATTTTGTTTAAAAACATGTAGTTTCATGCAGCAGAAATGAATGCTTCTGTAAATTTGTTATCAGAATGTCTGACTGTAAGTTGTTATACCTTCTCCTTTCTTTCTGCTTAGCTGGTAACAAACGTGGGAGACCTTTCTAAGTGTGTGCTATAGCTCCATTATTTTCTTTCTTTCCTCTTCTCTATCTTCTCCTCAAGTCTACATAGAGAGAATAGCTCCTGCAACTTTAGGCAGCCAGACTCCATGAGCTTTCAAAATCCTCCCCTTGCAAACAAGCCTGAAAATGACGCAACAGTCACTACCACTGATCAGGTGGCATTCACAGTAAAACTCTCTCAAAAATGGAACTTCCTTTAGGCTTTCAGAATTTAGGAAGTCCTTTTTAAACTGGTAAAGAGCACACTGTCATTAACAGGAAGCTACAGAGTTGTTTCCAAAGAATCCAACAATTTATTGACATGGCTGCCTATGGAACTATCCTTTTAGGAGGGAGGGTGGGGAATGAGAATCCAAGGAACACAGCAGAACTTGCTAGAGAGTCAGTGCAGGGTTCTCCATGCTCAGGGGGGAATCTGTGTTCCTTTATTAGAAGTATCTACAAAAATCCTGTGACAGCTGGCTACAATTCCTTTTTCAGGATTACCTCGTCTTACTTCCCAATCTATGATGGAAATTATGGGCCTTTGATCTGGAGCATACAGTGTGTCAATAAAGAATAACTTTCTTCATTTTTTAAAGGTATCTTGAAGTCTCTGCCTTTATTTTCTCTGTTCCATTCTTTCTAACACATAGCATTAGATGGCTCTGTGTGTAAAGATGCTGGGTTGGAAAAGCCTGGTAACATGTGCTTGATCCTGGAAACCTATGCAAGGTGATGGAAGTAGAGAAGTGACTCCATAAAGATGTCCTATGACCTCCCCATGTGCATTGTGGCACATTTGACCACACACACACACACACACACACACACACACACACACCATGTATACATGCATACATACATATACACAAATTTAAATTATATTAAAATAAAAAAGCCCACAGTATTGCACATACAGACTAGCTAAACAGAATCTCTAATCTCTCCCTTTGAAGTACAGAATTTAAATTCTTATTTTCTCCTCATGCTTGTCTTATGAAACTTGGGCTCCATTTATGCCTTCGGTGAACATGTTATCTTGCATATTTCAGTATTGTATCTCTGATCACAAATACCTCTTTGCTTGAAAGAGTAATCTTTATTCCCTCTTCTTGAAACTATCATCCACTAAATCTCCATTTGAGACTGCTCAAATTTGAAAATAACCAAGCCTCTTTTCCTTTGGTAACATTTACTTTCTATACCACTCATTAGCTGCCTAGCTGAGAGTAAAAGGTAAGACATGCCATGTTTTTCTTTTGCTCTTATTAGGGCAAGTTTCTCCAGCATTGTGATTGATAGTTTTTAATCTCTCTGTCTGAGGAGAAAGCATATTTCATGGATCCTGGATTTACAATGCACTTCCTATATTCTTGAGGGTAGAGGATGGAACTGCTATAAAGCCCAGCTAGGTTAAAAAAGACAAGGCTCCTGCATCTAAGAATTATGTAACAAAGATCAACTTTGAATGAAAGGAAAAACATCCTGGGAGAACACTTGTTGAACACATTCCCTCAGCTGGGGCAGGATTACCATCTTTCCCTGGATATACAAAGATTGCATTTTGAGCTAAAAATGGATCCTTTGGACTGGATTTTGTGTAATGGAATGTACATAGTTGTGATTAAAATGTACTTCGTTTGAGTTATTTTAATCCCACGTTGAACAAACTTCACTTTTATATAACTTCACTTTCAATTTATTTCTTTTAAACTAGACATGGCAGTGCAGACTTCTGATTGCACAATCCAGAGGCAGAAGCAGGTGGGTTGTTCTGAGTAGGAGGCGAGCCTTTTCTATACAGTTGGGCTGCGTCTCAACATATATGTTTGTTTGTTTTTCTCATGAATATTATAATCAGAGAGCACTATATCTCTTCTGATTTTGAATGAAAATATTTTAATAACTAGAGGAATCTTTTTAAAAGCATATTGCAATTAGTTGGCATCTAGCAATGTTCCCATTTAAATCGTGACTACCTCTCAGAGTCCTGTGTGCTGGAAAGAGGTCAAAGTTTAAGTGGTGTGGCCTCCTGGAAGAGAGGGTAATGGGAACCTGGTCTTTTCCTGTTTCTCTTTTACTTCCAGGCCAGCATGACTTAATGCTTTACCATAGGCTCCAAAACATTACACCTGATTACCATGGGTGCAGATCTGTAAAACTTTGAGCCAGTTTCTCCCAGGTATTTATCATAGCAACACAGAGCTAACATGAGCAGAGTACAGATGCTCTTGAGAAGCCAAACTCCAGGGAAATCTAGTTCTCTAACACAAACTGGCATAGTATTTGCATATGAAACTGTATGTGTATTACTGTATACTTTGAATCACTTCTGGATTACTTGTAATTCCTAGTACAGTGGAAAATACTATGCTAACAATTGTTATAAATTACTTCTTACTAATGACAAGAAAAGTCTTTTTCCACTCAAACAGACACTTCTATGGTTGGTTGAATATGTGGAAGCAGAAAGCTAGGCTGCAGAGGGCCAATGACATGACATTTATATGAAGCAAAGCCTGAGACAGCAAGTTTCAGAACCAGGAAGGGGAGAACTGGAGGACTATGTATTTTCAAATAAAGGGCAAAGCAGCTTAAACTGGAAGTTGAAATTCATGAATTTTCTAGTATTCATTTTAGAAAAGAAACTCTTGGATACTTTTCTCTACACACAGATGTGCTAGTTATTCTGAATTGACTGGAAACTTTATCTGCTTTGAAAATGGCTCTGCACTGCTTGGCAAGAAGTGGCAAGCTTATTACCAGAAAGATGAGACCTGACAATAGTTCATGTAAATTAAGAAGGTACTGTTCAATAAAGTAGTCTCTGACTGGGGAAATACGCGTTTAAAGGATTAATGAATTACGAGAATTGCTTGTAGTGGTAGATCTGACCAATCTAGGCGCACAGCTTGTATTCATATTAACTGAGTTGTGTTTTCATTGCTGGGGCATATTTGGGTTGGAGATTTACTGCAACGAAATGGGGCCCAATGTACTGATAGAACTCAACTAACCTGAGATATAAGTTCACTGCCCTCCAACCCCTGAACGGGCCTGGGCAGCGATACAGGCTGCAGCACTAAGGATTTGAAGCTGACTGGGTTTGAGAGGCCTACAGAGAATGGCAGAGGGGCATCTAAGCCCAAGAGAGCCTTTCTGTGTTTACTTCCCCCTCCCCCGTGTCCTTTGCTCCCCCACTTTGCCTCCCCCACCCCCAAACAGGGACACAGACAACAATTGTCTTTCTACACTCAGCTCCTCCCTGTGAATAAAGAATCAGGAGGCAAGGGTACAAAAGGGCTGTGGACTAGGTAATTCATTGCTATAAAGACAGAAAGGTAACCTTTTGATACTTAAAAATGGGAAATTTCACCTGCGGTTTGGAACTAGACAGGGAGTATTAGTCACTGACTCCAAGTAGAGAGAGTAGTGATAATCGCCTGCTATGGACAGGTATTAATTAATAGAAGTCTGTGGCTCCAGGTAGAGAGCATAACAGATAGACATTATAATAGGTATTAATTAAATAAATATTTGTGGCCCCACATAGAGAGCACAACGGATAGATGGTATAACAGGATAGCTGCTCTAGGCAGAGAGCTTAACAATTAAAAACTATCTGCTTCCTATAGGCAGATATTAGTGGAAGTTTGAATTAATTGCTTTAAAGATGGTATAAAGATATATTGGTCTAATAAGTCTTACAGGATACTCATATTCTGTCTAACATGGGCTCTACAGGAATTTTGGGTTTAAATCCTGGTTTGACAAGCTGCCTCTTATAAGCAGGTATAGATAGAAGTGTGAATCAATTGTTTTAAAGATGGTATAATAAAATCCGCAGGAGACTCATATTCTCTAATGTGGACTCCACGGGAATTTTGGGTTAATATCCTGACATGATAAATTAGAAAGGCCTAAATAGGCTAAAATGTGTGCGATTTTGAGTATTGTGGTTGTTTTAGTTTTATTGTTCCTCTGGGACAGAGGGCAAGCTACAGATTTTCCTGGCTAAAGGATGTGCTGATTTGGGAGAAATGTTTTGTCTTTGTGTTTTTGGAAAAGGTGTTAAGGTATTTACATCTTCCAGAGTTATATGGATCAGATTTTACAGAGGGAGACCTCCTGAAGAACTAGATTCCAGAGAATCAAACAAAAAAGTTATCTTGATGATATTAAAATTTTGTTTTGAGATTTATATATTATAGTATATATAGCCTTGGTGGCTATCGCAGGTTGTCTTTCTAGGGAATTTCTAGGAATTATCGTCATAATTCAAACAAGGAGGAATATCTAGAATTGACTGCATTTCTATCATTTGGTAGAAATCTCTTTAATTGTTACTGAGATGAAGTCATAATTTCTTAAATGGTACATAATTTGATGCAAAATCAAAGGTTTTCATTGGTATAAAATTCTTCTATTGATACTAAAAATTTTGAAGTGCAAGGCTTAGACCCAGTCTTTCTATCGCTGTTATAAACAGATATGAGATGTTTAAGTCTGAGTTAAGGGCCAAATAGGAAATTTATGGCTCTGAGTTCATTGTTAGGGTATTTTCAGTTATTTTAATTAGAGATGGCTGAGAATAGTTAATAGAGAACAGTCCTGATTACTTTACGTAGGTAAGTTGGTTTTCAAAAACGTCAGAAATCCACAGAATATGACATTTAATGTTATTTATTAACTTGTTGTTGAGACAAGTCTGCTCCTGACAGCATTCTCTTTCTTGAATTCAAAGAAGAAATTGAGCATCAATAGAGTTGCTCCAGTTGTAGCGAGAGAGCCACTAGGCAAGAATTGTCTCATTTCATCTACAGACAAAATACTGTCCAGAAAAAGGACACACTATGCAGAACAGTCGACTAATAATCTCTACCAAGACAGGAGGCTGAAGACTGATGCTCCAACCTTTTGAAGTATAAGGGGCTGTCCAGGTGGTCAGCAGTCTCTCTCTACAAATTGGCTAAGTTTTGGAAGCTATATTTTGGGCTTCTCATATTTTCAGGTAATATTAGTCATTCTTGGATTTCTGACAGGGTTGAAGACTGGCAGTCTCAGAGCCAGCCAAGCTGTCTGGCATTGAGAAAGATAAGATAGCTTTGAGAACATGGTTTTCAGATGGCTTACAATCTAAAGCAAGGACACGAGGAAGGTGTAGAATTTAAGATAGGATAGATGACAGAAGTTCTATTTAATTAACAAAGATGATAGACTGGGTGTTAGGTCTCTTGTACTTTATAAATTATAAAATGGTGATAGTTGGGTTCAATTATATCTGATATAATATAGTCTTTTAATTGGGCAGAAAGGGAGAAGTGTTGCAGATTGCCCTGGGGCTAATTATATTTGATGTTAATTCCATTTTCCCGTGAGGGACTGCGAACAAGGAATTAGTCAGCACTTGGGTGATTTCCTGTAAACCTTCCCACCTTAATTGATAAAATAAAGGCTAGAGCCAGTGATTGGGCAGAGAAGGTGAGGAAGGTGGAGCTGAAGGTTGTAGGAGAGAAAGGGAGAGAAGAGAGGACGATGGGGAGGGGGAGGTGGAAGGAAAGCAGAGCAGAAGCACGTGGCCTGGAGAAAGCACAAGTTATAAGGGGTCTCATAGATGTGGAAGATGGTAGTGTAGTGGTAGATCTGCCCAATCTAGGTGTGCAGCTTGTATTCATATTAAGTTGTGTTTTCATGGGGTATATTTGGGTTAGAGATTTACCACAACAATTGCTTGATATCAACAAAATGAAACAAAACCCAGGAAAATGGTAATGATATGCTCATTCATAAAATCAATTTGTAGAAAAGTATTTCATAGAAAGCTTTTAGAATTATAAACACCAAAGTTCCCCCAATGGGCTACCATGCACTACTTTACCAATTAGTTGATGAATAACCCCTCTTTCACAAAGGTCCTTGTTCACAGTCTCATCTTCAAGATAAACCATGGCTCTGAGGAGTCGTAAAGTGTAACGCATCTGGGCAAACTTGTTTCCACGGCCACCTGTACCATGGAAACTGTTACCATGGATGAAGTAGGAATCTGTGGGAAAAATTAATAATTTAATTTATACTAAGAAACCCAAAGCCTGAAACATTCCAAGTAAATGTTCTCATTTATAAACAAAACAACATACAATATATTTTAAATATCTATATATTTAAGGAGATGTTAAAATGTAATCATCTTCGCTTTTTTCTTTTTTCTTTTTGACAAAAATATTGGCTCTCCCTTCTTTCATCCTAGTCTCAGAATGGAGATATGCTTCCTAAAATTTTACCCAGAGGTATCACTGTTTGTGCTTCTTGCAATGTTGTTAGTAAATGCCATATTTTAAAAATTACTCACATTGGGGGCTAGAGCAATAAACAATACATACTGTACTTCCAGAGAATCCAAATTCAGTTCCCAGCACTCACAGTGGGCTGCTCATAACCACCTGCAACTCCAGTTCCAGGGGTGCAGATACCTGTGGCTTCTACACACAACTGCACTCATGTGTGCACAAAAACACACAATTAATAATAAATAATAAATAAAAGTAATAAATCTTTTAAAATTATTTACAGTTTCATATGTAGACTTGGGTCATTATTTTAGTTGCCTGCAGCCTTCATTTAAAAAGAAATCAGTTTATCCACTCACTGGTACCAACATTATGGTGAACATTTTGTCCTTGTCCTGAATGGAGGAGGGGTTCTCCGAGTGACCCAGGTCATACAGGAAAGTTACCAAATGAACACAATGCATAAAACCAGTTGGTTTTTTTGTTAAGTCTGTTAAACCTTATATAGTAGCTCACTTTTAGCTTAACTTGCATTTCTCTTATTACTTCTCTGGTTGAGCTCCTAAAATGTTTTCAGAACACCTGAACCTTTCAGACGAACATGGAGATCCCCATTTTTTCTATGCCTATTAGCTGAATTACCTTCTTGCTAAAATACATGTTTTTAGAAAGTTCAATTTGAATTCCTCATCAAAGAGTAATAGCTGCTTGAGATTATGGGTTAGTATGCTACAGATTTTGTTACATAGTTGTTTGTCATTCTTATAATTGTTCTGTCCATCAACCTTTCCCTTCTGCAGCTTAAGCTCCTGAGTTTTTAAAACCAAAATATTCTCTCTTGATGCCTATTGGAATGATATCTGTCACGTATTCTTTAAGAGTCTTATAGTTTAGGTATTTAGATTTAAGCCTTCATTTTGCAACCATTTTTTTTTAAACAAAGTGAGAGAATCTAAATTTTTCATTTTCCTATGGAGGATCCATGTCTGCTACCTGATCCTTCTCTCATGGACTATCAGTTCTCCGGAAATGCCTTCTCTCACAGTCGACTGATTGGTCTGTCCCTGGAATAGCACCCCATCATTTAATTAATATAGTTTTATGGCAGGCTTTGATTAAAAAAAAAAAAGCAAAGTAAAATTTTCTCTCCTTTCTTGAGACAGAGCCTCATGGGTCCCAAGCTGGTCTGGAACTTGTTAGTAGCTGAGGATGTCCTCAGACTTGTGGTCCTCCTGCCTCTAGCTCCTAGACGCTGGGATTCTAGGTACATGCCATCACACCAGGTTCTCAGCACGCACTACACTAACTGGGGACATTCCTAATATTCTCTTTCCTTTTTGTTGTGATACATTATATCAAAGGTTCTTCTATAAGTAGCCTCAGGTTAAGGATTTTTAAAAGAATTCAAGCACTATCGTGCATTGTGATGAAGTCCAGGTTAAATCTTTGCTTTTATTATGTGGTCAGAAACACATTATGTAACTTCTCAGACTGGGTTCTGCCCATCTGACAAACCAGAGGTAGAACTGCATGAAGGAGTCTGCAAAGTGAGTGAGGCCCAGCACACAGGAGGCAAAAGTAACTGTTAGCTACACCTCTTCTTATGAGGTAGCATTTTCCATTTTGCCTTGGAGTATTCTGTAAATATAAAATAATGTGAACGCTGTTCAGAACTGTTTTATTTACTAATTTAATAAGGTTAAGTTTAGCAACTTAATGTATTAAAAAGTAGAACATACAAAGGGTAAACGTGTTATCTCCTTTGTGAATGAATCCACAATTTTCTTTCCTATTTGTGAGACAGGTTGCTCAGGCTTGTATTAAAGTCATGGGATCACAGATATCTCCTTTCATAGCTGGGACTTATAGTCTGGGTCTGGCTACTGCTGATGTAAAGAAAATGCATCCTATAAGATTCTTTTCATGCAGGTGTGGTGGTGAATGTCTATAATGCTAACGCCCAGGAGGCTGGGGTGGGAGGATTATGAGTCTGTGGATAGCCTAGTGAATTCTCTGAGTCTTTCCTTTCTCTTTCTCATGCCCCTAACATGTTCTAGAGAAAAATTAATGACAGAAAGAAATTGGATCTTCTTGATCAAATTTGTAAGCACATGGATAAATTTACTTTCTTTTTAAGAATTGAATAAAATAACATTTGCAAATCGAGGCTTTTCTCTTTGACAAACAATATCTTAGAGCTAGTGTTTGGGGCTAGATAACTACATTTTAAACTTTATGAAATTATTTAGGGATTTGTATCCACTTTAGCCTAAATGTATTTTCAGCAGCTGCCTGGAACTCAGTAGACAATGTTTGTTGGATGAATGTACTAAAATATTGTCCAGATAAATTTCCTTCCTAAGTATAATCTTTGTATAGACTTCATAATATAAAAATTTGAATAAAATTATATATATATAATTTCTTTTACACATTTATTAATTATACTTATGATCCTGGTTAAATTTTAACTTTTGAAATCTCAATGTTTGTAAAACATGTTTTATTTTTAATTATGTGTAAGTGTGTGTGTCTATGTGGGCACTGAACACCCTGGAGCTGGAGTTACAGGCAGGTATGTGCTCCCTGACACAGGGGCTTGGAGCCCAACTCAGGGATTCTGCAAGAATAGTAGTAGGTGATGTTAACTGCTGACGTATCTCTCTAGCCCTAAAATCTCAGTGTTTATTAACTCATAAAATCTACTAAAAGAATGAATTCAATAGTTTGGTTTTCTTCAATGTAACTATTGCTTTTCTGTGCAAATACTGAGAGTTCAGTTGAAATGCAGACCAGAGTCCTGACAGATCCTGAAGGGCACTCACCCTCATGCCCACACCATTCTAGAAATGCAAGAATCCGAGCATTGCCATGGCATGACATGTACTCTTCTATTAACAAAGGAGCCACTGAGGACAAGGTGGCAATCGCATGCAGTTGTAGTTCTTCATACTGTGCTGCAGACCACTCGATAATTTTGAGTCTCTCAGGCTTTTTTACATAGGTAAACAAAGCCAAAATAACTTTGCCATCAATTAATAGCTATAAGAAAGGGCAGAATATGCTTTGTTAGGAGCATAATTAAGATACCTTTATTTAATTTAGCAAAATTAAATACAAGATCTCAAATTTGGTATTTCAGTGATAATTTCAAAATATTTCCCTTCTACCTGTGACAGTATAGATACCCTAAACAAAAAAGATAACACACTAGCTACCATCAAGGCCAGCTTTGCAACACCAAGAGCAATGAGACACTTTCCTGTGATGTGAGCTCTTCAGCCGATGATAGCAGAAAATATACATTAGTCATTTTTGATGCAACTCATGTATATACTTCTATATATAACAAAATCATAGAGATAGGAGATTGGAGGCAAATAAATGGGTGGTGTTTCTTTCCTCATTTTTCAGTTTTCTTTTGTTTCTAGTGCTAGGGATCAGAGCCAGGCACTTATGCATGCCAGTCCTACACCCTCCCACTCGCCTGTGACTCCAGCCCTCAAAGGCACATACATGTAATAAGAGGGCACTGCAAGCTAATTGTTTCTTATGTACAAATGAAAGAACTGATGTACCATATCAATGACTGTCAGTCAAGCCACAAGCCATTTATAATTTGACACTTTAAGATTTTATAGTTTTAGTGAACCTAGCATTTCGATAAAAAAATTAAAACGCAAAAAATTATAAAATGACCAATGGCAAAAGGAAATGGCTAGTGGTTAATACAATCACTATACTGGTTGATGTGTATTTCAGTTCATGAAAATGTAAAACTCCGTCCTATACAGTACCATTTTTCCTACTTACTTAACATTAGTCTATGTAACAATTATGAAGTATTTTTTAAAATCTGTACTGAATTTACTAGCATGTCGCTTCATGGTGTACACTGAAAGAGAATGAGACTTGGAGTTGAGTAATAACAAGAAATATTAGTTGTAGCATCACTGAAAACTCAGTGGACAACATTTGAAATACTATGTGACACAGAACATAGAAAGAAAGATGGGTGAATAAAAATGAATGCTGTTAGGCTTGTGTGGAGAAAACACGGGCTCATAAGGGTCTGAGACCAGCATAGCAGATGTCAGCAGTTACTGTCCATTACATCATCCCTCTCCAGAGAGTCAGAGGAGACTGATAGGCCATGTGTGCAGACTATGCCTGTCACTTAGTGGTGGAGTGCTTGCCTCAGTGGCAGCAGGACAGGTGCTCAATCCTGAGCAGCAGCAGCAGCAGAGAGCGAGAGAGAGAGAGAGAGAGAGAGAGAGAGAGAGAGAGAGAGAGGAGGGAGGGAGGGGTGTAGGAGAGAGGGAGGGAGAGAGTGGCCTAGGCTGTGTGAACTATTTTTGTTTTATGTTCTCTTAGCTAGGAGATCTGAATATAATGCTCAATCTCTTAACTTCTACTATTTTTTTGGTGTGTGTGGTTCAAAGTTATCCTTTGTGTTTACTGTTTGCAAAGGACATTTTAAAGGACTACAATTCAAACTGATAAGGCTGTTACTTTGTATGGTATAGAAATGAATTGGTTAATGAAAGATTTGCAATCGTGATTTTAAAAATACTATGCTATGCTATGCTATGCTATGCTATGCTGTAATATAATATAATATAATATAATATAAGATGCTTTTATTAACGTTTCTATTTTGAGTCATCTTTACCTGTACAGTAGTTAAATCTTTACATAAGATCACAATTATATTGAATAGCAATTTCTTCAGCTCAAAATCTTCATAGCAATTAAAAAGCTTAAGACTTTTTACCAAAGGGTTTTGACTTTTAACTGTGAGAGAAAAACACAGGGAATGAAGTGAAAGCCAAAGTTACACAGGAGACTCACCAGGACACTCACAAAATGCTCAAGGTGGTACAATTTTTACCTTCATTGAAAGTTGCAAATAGTATCAAATCCCTGGTAAAGCCACATTCCTATTACAAACACACAAAACAAGCAGAAAGGTGAAATTGGAACAGCAATTAAGCCTCGGGTGCCCATAGTTGCTTACTATTCAACTGCTGCTTATAATTTCCACAGTGCAATCATTTGCATTTATAATCCTACAAATAATGAACAAAAGCAAAAAAAGCACCACCATGGCTAGCCCGCTTGCACTTACTTAATTTAAACTTGCTGAAGCTTCTAAGAAGTATTTTGTATTATGAATACCTGACGTGCTATGGGAGCGAGTGAGCTGTCAGCACATGCCCACCTAGTTCTTACCTTTAAGTGATACCACAGCAGTGGAAAGGCCAATTCTTTTCAATGTGACCTTTATCCTAGTCACTCTCTGTACATCAAAGGACAGCCAGGGAGAGCAAAACACAAAAGCCCTGAAGAATGACCAGACCTGCAAATACCTCAGCACAGGTAACTCATTTTTGACAGAGACATGCTGACTGGACTTTGCACGTTAAGCAAAGTTTATAGGTGCACGTAATACTGGGCTTTTGCATTGACAGCATGATTTTTCTCCCTCTTCAGTATACACATGGCTCCTTTAAAAATATAAGAATATTTTTGCTTTGGCTTATATTCATGCAATTACTGAAATGTTGACAGTGACAGACTTGAGAACTCACTGACTGGCCATAGCCTGTCAGACAAACACAGGGTCTATCTACATATGGAGGAATTAACTAGGTGTTATGTAGGATTGCTTATGTGTTTTCACAGTATGAATTCCATGACTTTTCTTACGTTGGACCACTTGATGTACACTGACAGGTATTGAGTCCTTTATAGGTAGTATGGCTGATGTATGAATAGCAATCTTATTTTTTAATTAATTAATTAATTTTTTTGAGACAGGATTTCTCTGTATAGCCCTGGCTGTCCTGGAACTCACTCTATAGACCAGGCTGGCCTCAAACTCAGAAACCTACCTGCCTCTGCCTCCCAGGTGCTGGGATTAAAGGCATATGCCACCACCACCTGGCGAATATTACGATTTTAATCATTCAATTATTTGTTCACAATACAGTAGAGAGAGGGGCTGGAGAGATGGCTAAGGAGTCAAAGACTGTGGACCTGAGTCCAGTTCCCAAAACCCACTTCAGGTGGCTCACAACCACCAGTAACTCCAATTCCAGGTGTTCCAACACTGCTTTCTGCCTCTGTGGACACCTATACTCATAGACAAGCCTACAATCCTACACACATACACAACATGAAAGTATTGAAATAAGTATTTTTAAATATAGGGAGATTGGCTTCTGATATGGCTGGGTAGTTATGATAAAACAAAAATATAAAAAGCATCAATCTTGTGTTTCTCTCTTAGCAAAGAGAAAGTAGACACTGGAAGAAAGCTGGGACTTTGATAAAGACTACAGAATCCACTGCATAGATTATCATACCAACTCCTTTTAAAATGGGCTTTTAGCCCAACAGCAATCCTTTTCTACACCTTGTGTGTGCATGCTCAACTCAAAGGTAAACCTACAGTCTAAATGGACCCAGAAATCAGAGGACTGAAGCAACCACAGCCACTAGAATGAAAGATACAGTCTCATAGAGGAAAAAGCCAGAAGCAGGATCAAAATATGCACACAAATGCTCTGACTCTGGCTGCTGCCTGACCTGTCCAAATACAGATAATTCTACATATGGTAACTAAGGCTAGAAGAACCAAGCTGAGATTTGAGCCAGAACTCACCATAGATATGAACTCAGACAAGTCCAATGTCTACTCATAATAAAGTACTCTTCAGAGGCCTATGTTAAAATCTATAGTCAAGATACTCATAATGAATGGGAATAAAGAAACTACATAAAGTAGAAATGGCAAAAGCAAATCAAAGGGGACCAGGAGTGGAGTTCAGTGGCAGAGTCCTTGCTAACCACACAGAAAGCACTGGGCTTTATCTCCAGAACTGAAGAAAAGGAGAAATTATAAGATCTGAAATACACACTAGAAATGCGTGTTTGTACAATGGATGAGACCAGGAAAAGTAGTTAATTTAAATATACAGACCAATACAACCACCCACCTGAGGACTAGAGAGAAAAATTCTTGAAAACAGTGACTAGAAGCCTAAAACCATATGAGACCATTTAAAAAACTAACTAAATGTATTAGTATCTGGAATGATACACCAAATTGAGAGAGAATAAACTAAAACTATCAATGAAAATAATGACCTAAATTTGTTCAAACTTGGTGAAGAAAAATTACATATGTAGGACACTCTAGAAACTATAAACACAAAAGTGACCATGCCCTGGCACACTTGGTAATGCCCTGGCACACTTGGTAATGCCCTGGCACACTTGGTAAGCCAGCCGAGCGCCAATGACGGGGGAGGGGTCGTGAAAACAAGTTAAAGGACACTTTCATATCAGGAATCAAGAATTCCAAATAACCAGTACTTACCAGGAACAGCAGAGAGCAGAAGACAGTGGAACATTATCTTTCAAGTGCTAATAGAGATTTTTTTCAACCTAGAATTCTATATGCAATGAACATAAATTTCAAGAATTAAGGTAAATTACCGATAATTTTAGATACAAGAAACCCAAGAGAGTTTGTTGAGAGCAGGTACTACGTTTGTACCACAGGAAATGATAAAGTTCTTTCAGTGAAAAAAGTGAAGCTAGATAGGCAGGAACAAAAGAAAAACACCAGAATAATGAATATGGAAGTGCTGAAATACAGAGCCGATGATGGGCTTCCAGCAGAATGCAATAGAGTGACAGGGTGGAGGTGCAGCGGTGACAATTGAGACAGTAAGTAACACAGATAAATACTCAAACATGATTTAGAGTACCCCCACCGCTTTCACTGTTAAAGTTAGTACGATCAATGTGTACTCACAATCATCGGTGCTCCAGGGTTCTGAGCTATAATTGTGGTGATAACTAATATATCATTTCTAAGCTGACGCTCATAGTGACTATGCCCTCTCACAAATAGGTTTTTAAATACTTCTTTCAAAGCCCTAGAAAATAAAATGTTAGAAAAGGATATCATTATACACAAAATGTTTGTGTTTCTTCAAAATTTGTTTGTTGAAACCCTCCCTTGTATGAAATGTATTGGAAAGGTGGGTTTAGGGGAAGCATTTAGACCACAAAGGTGGAGCCATTATAAAGGAATCAATGTCCTCCAAACAGGAGACCCGAGAGCTCTCTTGCCCCTTTCATTCCCTGAAATGAGGAGTCAGAGCCTACTATCTGGAAGAGCATGTTTACTGGAACTCAGCCATGCTGGCACCCTGAACTGATTTCTACTCTGTAAGACGATGAGAAAAACATTACTGTTGTTTTAAAACTACCGATCTCTGAATCTCTGAAGGCTGAACTAAGACATTTTTCTACAGACATACTTATGCCTTTATCAATAAAATCCTACCTTTAATTTTAGACTTTGCCCAAAGTATTGCTCTTTTTTAAATCCTTCCCAGTCTGCTTCTATTTCACAACAATGTACCAGACCAGAACGCACTAATCTAACTGCATACAGCTGCGACGTGATTGCTCTACATGATTAATCGCCTCGAGTTAGAGCCATCCAAAGCTTTTCTTTATTCTGAGGCTAGGTCCTCTCTTCCAGAAGGTTTCCCGGGGCTCTGCTGCTTGGTTCTTGCTTTTGCTGGAGCCTCAGCTCTAAGCTGTCTGCTTTACTCTTACGCTCTCATCATACTCAACTTCTCTCAGTTTTCCCCTCAAAACTGATTTTTACTTCTTCTTTCCTATGTGTGATGCCCTCTGCAAAAATCTTTTTCTGTGACTGACTCCTAATTGCTGAGATCCTGCTAAGGTTAATGAGCCCAAGGAAGCATAAATCAGCCCAGTTCCAGGTCAGACGTCTTAGTAGACAGTCATAGTTTTTGCATCTTGGGACCCATTCGCAGTTTTGTTTGTAATAATGTTAATTTCTTATTTAGGCATTCACTCTGCCTAGCTTGTGCTTCTATGGGAATGACATCAAAAGAGTGGAAGAAAGCACCAATAGCTAGAGAAGAGCGAAGCCTTCAGGTTTGCTGAGATCTGAATAAAGTTGCTCACTTTTTAAAGTTTCATCCTTATCAGTAGGTGTTCTAGTTTCTTTTCTGTGATAAAACACTGACCAAAGCAGCTTAAAGGAGGAAATGATTTATCTGGCTTACACTTCCATGTTACAGTCCATCACTAAAGGGAAGTCAGTGAAGGAACCCAAGCAGAAACTCAATGGCAGAAACCATTGTACTGGCTGGCTCACTCATAGGCTCCTGCTTAGCTAGCTTTCCTGTATAGTCTAGAACCACTGACTAGGGAATGGTGCTACCCACAGTGAGCTGGGCCATCTTATTCTAGTTACAATAAAGGCATTCACCCACAGACATAAAGGCCAATCTTGATCTGACCAATCCTTCTCTGTGTGGCTCTTTTTTCAGCAATTAGAGACTGTGCCATATTAACAGTTAAAGCTAACTAGGACAGTAGGGTTGGGTTTTTGGGTCACATGACAACAAAAATACACTCATCCATATTATTCTGAAAAAGATGTGATACCTTGCAGAAATCTCTTTCATTATGATTAGTATACTTTCTTTTAATTGCTTATACACTTATTTTTGTCTATAAGAGAAGGTCCATTCTAGATTTTAATTAAAAATTTATTTTAGAATATATATATATATTCTCTCTCTCTCTCTCTCTCTCTCTCTCTCTCTCTCTCTCTCTCTCCCCACTCCCCGTGTGTATGTGTGTGTGTGTGTGTGTGTGTATTTTGCTTTCAGGTATGTCTTCACTACGTGTGCATGTGTGTTACCAAGGGAGATCACAAGAGGACATTGGATCCCCTGAAACTGGAGTTATGAGTGGTTGTGATCCATCATGTGGGTGCAGTGAATCAAACCTAGGTCCTCTTCAAAAACTTAACTGCTGAGCCATCTCTTTGGCTTTTATTTTATTTTATTTTATTTTATTTTATTTTATTTTATTTTATTTTTAGAATAGAGTCTCACTATGCAGCCCTGTTTGGCCTGGAGCTCACGCTTGAACTCATAGAGATGCTTTCCTCTGCCTCCTCAATTCTGAGATTACAGGTATGTTGCTTACCATACCTGGGCTTTAGTTATATAGCACAACAGACAACAACCATGTGCTAAACAAGTGAATTATTTGAAACTTATTTAAAAATTTGTGCACATTTTATTGACAATTTTAAATATACAAATGGAAAGGTAGTAAATACTAATCAGAAATCTAATGAATAAATAGTTTTAGAAGTCTAATTTTTACTTTATCCCTCTGTAGAGGCACAATTTATCTATATAATAAAACACTTTCAGAGCATCCTAGAGACAAGTGTGACTTCTCCTGGGCATGGAGGCACATAGTTGTATTTAATTCCAGTATTGGGGATGAGAAAGGAGACCATCTTCAGTTATATTGCATGTTCCAGGTGAGTCTTACTACAGAAAACCTATCTCGAAACTCACACTATAACAAAAATATAGCTTCTTATTTTAGGCATAATGATTCCATTCATTATGTAAAGTTTGCCATTGTGTTATTCAAATGCTAATTACTTTGCCCTCATATCTTGTTTCAATCTGGACATGGCTTTGTTGTGTTTATTCTTAAAAGCTCCTGTCTCAAGATTGTATAAACACTGCTCTTCACTCATTCTCTGCCTTGCAGTAAAAGCCAACAGCCAATACAGAGCTTTAGAGAAAAATCGGTGAGACTTCCAGTTCTAAGCAGGAGCCAAGAAAAGTCTGAAAGTGAAGGAGGGAGTTGTAAGGGAGGTGGAGCAACTATCAGAAGAGGAAAGCTGGATCAAGAAAGGATAAAAAAATTCAGGTAAGATGGGAATGTTGTCTGGGAGGAAGACTGACTAGCTTGGAGGTTTATAATAGAGTAATAATGGCTCAGTATTTGGCTCAAGGCAATTTAATAAATCTTAGTCTTTCTGTGTGGTTATTGGGGAATTAGCTGGCTAAGAAATGCAGCCATCAGATTAATTCACTGATTACATTATATTAAAGATAATTCCTTTTATAAATTATGCTCCATGTTAGGTACTTTGTTTGGGTAATTATTATTATGGGGTTTTGCTACATCCCCTTGTTGCCTTTAAATATCTATTAGGGGTTTCTACCCCAACTTTAGATCATTTAATTCACAATTAAAAGACACAGAGACTTTTAGATTTATAATAAGCTGTAGGGCACTAGATCTGGGCAGATATCAGCTTTTTCTGCTATTTTGTCTACTTTCCTGTGGTGATCCTCAAGCTATCACTCACTGTGTTCCTCCTAGGCGCACCTGCTCCATAAGGCCAACCTCAGAGCCCTGCTCTCACCATCCACCTATCCCATGGCGATTTCCTTTCTTCCTCCTCTCCCCTTCTTATGGTCCCTGCCTCAGACCCTAAGCCCAATAATCTTTGTTCCTCCCCCTTTCTTCTGCCCAACCCACTCTGTAGGCATCTTTATTAACCAATCAGGGATAACTTGAGGGGCAAAGTTTACACAGCATCATTTGGTGTGAGGATCTCCTCCTCAGGGGCAACCAGACCTTGGGAGCCAGTATTTAGCATTTGAATACACAGCGGCACCAGACCACCCTGTTACATCTTAGTATGGAGATTTCAGGAAATGCAGCCTTGAGATGAATCAGAATTTAATAGCACACAGATTCAAAATTGTGGTTATCCATCATTGGCTATGCTTCAGGGGCAGAAGACATTCCTATCTATCTACATGCACTTACAGCAGGCACTCCAAGTTACTAAGCTGTTGTATAATTTCCTCCTTTGAAGATTTTTCCAGTAAATTCCAAAGTACTTCTGATGAACGAAATAAAAGCTGTCCTGAAGGATCTGGGTCATTGATGTGGGCACAGATCCTGCTGGCTGCTTGGGCTTTCACCATTAAAGTGCAATTAACTCCTGGAAATTAAATTTAACAAACTATTTATACTACATAGTCTGTTAGAGCAAAATGTCGGACAATGAAAAGCTTAAATTCAGTAATATCATACACACCAGAAGTAGAGAGATGCTGCAGAACTTTAAGGACCCAGAGTTTCTCAACAAGCTGATTCTCAAGCAGGAGCGCTGACTGGACCATTGCTTTTGCCAATCCACTGACTTCTACCATTTTAATCTTGTATGATGAGCTAACCTGCTGGTAGCCTAGCACAACAACAGGGACAACTATTTCACAAAATGACTATTTAATGAGAAACAATTTCAAAAACTTTTTAAAGGACGTGTGACATTTATAACTTGTACAGTACAGGAATGGACAACATTTTCTATAAAGGGCAAGATGTTATTTACTTATTCTTTATAGGTTATTAAGATGTCTTTTAACTATTTAGCTCTAGATGTTGTAGCATGGTATCATAGCCAAAAGAAAGCCATAAATAATATGAAAATAAATGGACATGGTTGTGTGCAATAAAATTTAATTTGCAGTATCCCAGTTTTGTCCTGTGGGCTCCACTGTTTTTGGCCTTGAAATAAATGCACAGATTTTGGAAACAATCTTAGCTTCTAAAAAACAAACAAAAACTGAAAAACAAAACAAAACCAACAACAAAACAAACAAACAAATGCAACTATCTGTCAGTAAGTACTAACTCTCTGTAAGGCCAAACAGCATGGTGGACAAATACTTTATGTTTTCACTCTATAGGAAAAAGTACTGTTTCAGCTCTTTCAAGGGATAAAGATTACATCATATAAGTAGTTAATGAGAGAGGAGTAGTAAATAATTGTGAATACAGGGCTATGATTTTAAATCTGAATCTCACTTTTCCTGTGTGTTGGGGTATGCAGGACTTGCTGTGGTGTGAGAACTGGGCTCTGTTGATGCCAAGTAGTCTTGGTTTCTGTTGTTTCTGTTCTTGTGCTTGCCTTTCTCCATCTAGTTATCTCTGGCATTAGCTGGTCTTACTGTCTCTGACTGTGTGGCTTGTCCCTCTTTTAAGCCTGTGTGTCAGCACTCCTGGGAGACCAGTTCTCTCTGGGAAGAATTTGGGCATGGAGAGCTGTGACTCATGGTCAGTTCCAGGGCACAGACAGAAACCGGAAGGATCCTGTCCCAGACTGTCCCCCTGAGGGTTCCAGGTGGGCCAGGTATTTGAGCAGAAGATATTCATAATTGTAATTCGATCTATTTATTTTGGTGTATATCTGTGGCCGTGTGTGCCATGGCCCATGTGTGCTATGGCATGTGTGTAGAGGTCAGAGGCCAACCTTAGAGTTGGTTCTTTTCTGTGCCTCTATGGGTCCCGTTGATTGAGCTCATCACCAGCCTTGGTAGTACACAACTTTACCCATTGAGCCATCTTGCTAGTCCTATCTTCTTTCCTTTAAAAGACATCTCTGTATTGCTGAATTAATTCTAAGCTTGTGTTCCTAATTACAACTTCTCATGTATGCTTTGAGGATTTTGCTTTTCCATTTACCATTTAGGAGCTTCTAGCTTGTTTGCCTACAAATTTCATTTCTACATCATAAAGCTAATAATAAAACCCAAATAATTGTCCTTTGAATTTGCTTCCAGTTAAGCTGTACCACATCTTGTTTTCTTTATCATTTCAACTCTAAATATGAGTTTGAAGTGACTGCTTCTGTTCTCATGATCCTTTCATAATGCTATAAGATCACTTTCATCAATAGATCTCAAACACTAACTATGACTTTCCAGTTATGACATTAGTGTGAATTTTTCCATCCATCATTACATTTGGATGGAAGGTTTTGTCATTTCATGAGATATAGAGCTGTTGTTATTTTAGGGGATGATTACAAATAATTATGGTGTATGACAGGGAGAAAATTAAATAGGGAACTCAGACTCAGGTATTTCTATCTTTCTTTTCCTTTTCTCTCTTTCTTTCTCGCTTAGAAAAAGGGAAGGTGTTTAAGAGGAAAAGGGGATATAGAAATATAAGCAATTAGACAAATGGGGGTAGATCACTGAGTCTACTCTTAAATCAAAACTATTTTTTTAGCCATAATCTTACTTTGGTAGAGATCTTTATATATAGATGCAGAATTAAGGTTGTATTTTGTTATATTGTTATAGAATTTTGTATAGTGATACAGGTTTATTGGTATATATCATTGTATATTGACACAAAATTTAAGATTAATTTTGTTACAATATGACATATGTATAGTTCAACTCTTATATAGGTATTATGCCTATGCAACTCATTTTAAATTACAAGGTTTATTCACAGTCTGTTTAATGGCTACTATGGCAAACTGTTTAAAATAAGTAATACAAATTAATAGTCAAATTCATGGTCAAACTAGATACTAGTTTAGTTAATTATAATAAAATGATTTTTGATGTTATTCAAATAGAAAATAGTTAAGAATAAACAATATTTGACAACTCAGATATGCTATAAATAGATTGATGGTCTTCAAAGCCTCAGAGATCCACAGAATATGGCATTTAAAATTATTTCATTATTAAAAGATCTTCTGACTATGAGACAGGTCTGAACCTGACAGTACCTCCATTCCATTTCAAAGATGGTGATGAACATCAAAGGAGCTGCATTCAACTTGCTTCAACTGTAGCAAACCAGCTACTAGGCAAAGAAAATGTCCTAATTTCATCTGCAGATTAAATGCTATCCAATAAGGACAAATGAATGCAGAATAGTTGACTGTTAAGCTCAGCTAAGATAGGGTAAGCAAATCCTTCATTCTTCCGGCTTTACAAAAGGTCTGTCAGATATTCTGAGCCAGAAGGTTGAAGATAGATGCTCCAACATTATAGAGAATTTCAAGGTGGTCAGCTGTCTCGGTCATTTCTATAATTTTTGGAAGTTGCATTCCTGTACTTCCTACATACTCTGGTAATTTTTATTCCTTCTCGGTTTTCTGATGGGACTAAAGACTAGATATTCATAGTCTTACTATAAGCTTAAATTGCTTGGGATCTAAGAAGATTTTATAAGTCTAAGAAGATGGTTTTAAGTTTGTAATACAAGTTAGAATAGAAAATGATTTAGATACAGAGCTGTGAACTTACCAAGATAGGATAGATGACAGAATACTCTAATTTGCCAAATATATAAGGATTGGATATTATAAATGCTTTCATAACTGTTATAATCTAATTCAATTTATATTAGCTAGAAAAAGAGCCTTTTATTGAAGTAAAAATTGGAATTATACAAATTGTGTATTATATGGATGCATCACCTATCAATTAAAAAGTCTATGGCCTATGGCTTAGGCAGAAAGCAGAGGTGGAACACCTGGGAGGAGAAAGAATTCTGGGAGAGAGCCAGAGGCAGAAGATTTGCTGAAAATATGTGACAAGATGGACACATGGTACCTGAGCACAGGTAACCAGGCATGTGACAGAATGTAGGCTAGAAAAAATGGGATATTTTAAGTTATATCTAAGTCAGAGAAGAGCCTAGCTATATGGCTAAAGTATTTGAAAATATATTTTGAGTCTGAGTCTTATTTCTGGGAGAATGGGGCTGGGAGAAAGAACTAGGGCCTAATTGCAACACACGTATTTGAAACTAACTGTTGTGACAATCTTAATGTGTTTGATGCTTAGAAATACAAGGCTCCTCTCCAGTATGTTATTTCACACACTTGAAGGGAACGTGGACTTGGAGGCTTTCTCACATTGTTTACGTTCATAATGCTTCTCTGCAGTATAATTTCATGCATGTCTCTGAATAAAAGGTAAACCGCATGCTACTCCACGTTGCTTACGTTCACAGACTTTCTCCCCAGAACAATTTCTTTCACATATTAGAAATGAAGGGGAACAGCCAAAGGTTTTACAAATACGCCTCACATTGCTTACATATATAGGTTTCTCTCTGTCACATGCTACGGGATATGTCAGAAAGTCTGGCAGTCTCATATAGGCTTTCCCATTTTGCTTATTTATATATGGCTTCTCATCATGATGTGCCCTTTTGTGTTTTGGAAACTCTGGGTATTGCAATGGTTGTTTGTGCTCTTTGCATTCATTTTTGTGGTTCCTCTTTTCTCTTAACACTCATCTATTCTAGTGTAAGCTGGCTGAGCTTTGGAGGGTACAATTGGAGATGAAAAAGCCAGTATCTACTTCTCCACAATACAGGTTTCTCATGGTTGATGGCATGTGGAATTCTCTTGTTCAGAATAAAACCAAAAGTCGGGCTCTCCATTTTTCTACATTGCTCCTATTGTTTCATGTCCATAATTTCTCTACCATTTGACCTTCTAGGTTTCCCCTGAGGTTTCTGTTTTTGCTTCAGTGTTCTGGCTTTCTCCTTTTTAACATGTTTTGCCTTCTTGGTGTCCCAGGTTCACTCCACAGCTGTTCTCTTCTGCAGCCTGCATCACACAGGGGATCTTAATGATGGAGGTGCCAGACAAGATTCTCCCTCTTTTTGAACTTTTCTAGCCTTTGGATCCTTTGAACTTCTCTTATTTCTTTGGATTCATTTTCCAACTCTCAGGATGACACTTCCCATAGTTTTCTACTTGGTCCCTTGCTGTTGACATGACTTATTTTCTGACTAATTCAACCACTGACAGGTTCAATTTTCATTTCTACTCAGCGAATTTCAAGCCTGTTTCTCTTCCCTAATGCTTTTTCATGTTAGTGCCCACCCTTCCCTGTGTTCTCCAGTCTGTTTATATGAGATTTCACACCACATATTTAATTGTAGCGGCTTGTGTTCTCATGCTAATTGTGTTACCCAAAACACCTATTTACAATGTCCTGCTCATAGGCTAAAATAGGCTAAAGGAAGCCTAACACCAGAGATTAAGAGATGGCGAAAGGCAAATGCAAGAATCCTACCAACAGAAACCAAGACTGCTTGGCTTCACCGGAACCTAGTACTCCTACCTCAGCAAGCCCTGGATATCCCAAAACACTGGAAAAGCAAGATTTGGATCTAAAGACATATCTCACAATGCTGATAGAGGAACTTAAGAAGGACATGAATAACTCCCTTAAAGAAATACAGGAGAAAACAGATAAAGAGGTACAAGCCCTTAAAGAGGAAACAAAAAAATCCCATAAAGAATGACAGGAGATCACAAGTAAACAAATAGAAGCCGTTAAAGAGCAAACCCAAAAATCCCTTAAGGAACTGCAGGAAAACACAAACAAACAGGTGAAGGAACTGAGTAAAACCATTCAGGACCTAAAAATGGAAGTAGAAACAATAAAGAAATCACAAAAGGAGACAACCATGGAGTTAGAAATCCTAGGAAAAAAGTCAGGAAACATAGATGCAAGCATCACCAACAGAATACAAGAGATAGAAGAGAGAATCTCAGGGGTAGAAGATAACATGGACAACATTGACAAAACAGTCAAAGAAAATGCAAAATGCAAAAAGACCATAACCCAAAACATCC
>JADRCD010230843.1:0-13764 GCA_019843815.1 Montemys delectorum
ACTGTGGGCCCAGGCCCCATTAGACATAGAGGGTGCAGAAAGAGATCGGAGTGTACTTCGATCCTTCCAGTTTTTTGGGGAAGGGCTAGGGAAAACTGTCCTGTACTGTTTCCATCCCCGCTGAGCACAGATTGGGAGTGGTTGGTAGTGAGAGTGAATTGGGTAACTAGGCTGGAAGCGAAAGTGTATGTGTGTGTGTGTGTGTGTGTGTGTGTGTGTGTGTGTGTGTTGTTCGATAGTGTCCGGCAGTTTGGGCTGTCATCGTGGTACCCCCAGGCGTCCCAGTCTCCAGTCCCCAGCGGATCGTCTCAGCTAAGCAACCTTGGCCCTTTGGGTTTCTGGAATGTGTGAGGATGATTTCTCAGAATGGCAAAACTTTGGCAAGACAGGTCTTTTATTTAAAAAAAAAAAAATTAAACCAAACAACAACAACTACCTACAACAGTACAATAAAATACCCCAGTTTCCTTTCCCATGGCGATCGATCATTTCTAATAGCCGCGAGTCCCAGTCTGGGACCCTTCTCCTCTTGCTTGTGTTTGTGTTGAAAATTAGCGTGCTGAGGCCGGGTACCGGCAGCTGGCCGAGGCTAGAGAGTTTCCTGGAGGGTGGCTGCTGCAGCGAGCAACCTAGCATGCCTGCATGCATTTCCACCTGCCCACTTACTTGCAAGATTTGGAGGCGTAGTTGGAGCCCATTCCCACGCCCTGGCCTTCGAAGTAGTAAACTGCGCACTTTCTCTTTAACCCCCTTTCACTTCACCCACTGGCACGTTTCCTCTCCACGCAGTGCGCTTCAAGTGGAGTAAAGATTGTAGCGTTTCATCTCACACCCAAAACCCAAACAAAACTTTCACACCTCTGAGTTCTGATGACCCGCTGTCTCTGGAAGGGGAGGACAGGGACATGAGTGGCGTTTGTGCAGTTCGTCAGCCTCGCTTGAGCTCCTGATGGGTCATGGAAGGAGCCCAGGGGATGTTTTGGGAGCAGAGAAGGTGGGTGTTGGGGGGTTCGCTCTCGTGTCCTGGGTAACAGGGGGATGCGGGACACAGTCTGGCTTAGCCATCTAACTCTGCGTCTTTGGTCGCAGCGGGGTGGGTCTGGCCCGGGCTCACTTTGAGAAGCAGCCGCCTTCTAACCTGCGGAAATCCAACTTCTTCCACTTCGTCCTGGCCCTCTACGACAGACAGGGCCAGCCCGTGGAGATTGAGAGGACGGCCTTTGTGGGGTTCGTGGAGAAGGAAAAAGTAAGTGGGCGCAGCGCAGTCCCCCAGTAGTCCCGGACTCAGAGAGCAGGCCCAGGCGCCTTGGAAGTCGCCCCCCTGTGTGTGCAAAGCTTTGCTCACACTCCTGCGAGAGCCCCCCCTCCCGCCCCAGCTACTTCCCGCCCTGGACGAATCCAGGCTCCTGGGACTCAAGGTCCTGCTTCAGAAAGTTAACACGGAGCCCCCAGAACTGGAGAGATTCCAGGCGAACCGAGCGGAACCCTACTTGAGTTTAGCCTTGGAAGCCTGGGCTGTGCTCGCTCTGAACTATCAGATCAGGCATTGCTTGACGCAGATGGCCCAGGCTGCAGTCCTCAGGCTCTGGGGAAGAGTCTCACCCACGTGCACCTCACGGACATTTCTGGAATGGTAGAAAGAAAGCAGTTTGGGAATGAGAGTGGAGAAAAGATGAAGTTTGCCACAATTTCTGTTACTATTGGGGCTGGCTGGCTTTCCAAGATGGGGGTGGGGGTCCCCAATTTGGGAAAAGTTGCCTTGAAGTTGGTGTACTCGCTCACGGAGACCTCTCTCCTCGTCTCTTGTGTCTTTGGGCCTTGCTGCAAACCAGGAAGCCAACAGCGAAAAGACCAATAATGGAATCCACTACCGGCTCCAGCTCCTCTACAGCAATGGTGAGGCTCCTGTCGGGTCGGTGCCAGCACCCTGGGGCTCCGGGTCAGGGCAGGGGGCTCACGGAGCTCCAGGTGGACGAAAGCCCCCCAGCGAAGCTCAGCCGTCAGCCACCCTCCAGGTGAACAGGCCTCTCCGAAATTTCATTCTAGGAAGTTTCTCACCTGAGGAGGCAGAGGGCGGCTGGGTCGGCCCAGGGCTGACCAGAGGGCACTTGGCCCTGACAAGACCACTCGCTTGTCTTCTCTCTCCCCTTCTTGAGGCCTGTGTTGCTCGGCCAAAATTCCAGGTCGCTTGGCTCCTCGGTTTTTTTGGGGGGCTTGGGGAGGGGGCTAGGAGTGGAGGTGCTCCTGATGGATCCAAGAGTCTTCAGAAGGGCCTGGGAAGGGAGAGTGGCCAGGTTGGGGGGTGGTCCCCCCCACCACTTTTCTAGTTCCAGAAAGGAACTAGCTTGGAGGAGGCTGGCTTCTAAGGGGGAGCATTTGAACTAGGCCCGCAGATCCTTTCTGGATTCTGGGAAGGAACGTCCTGGCTCGCCCCTTTCAGGACAGCAGGAGTTCCCCTTGGCCTTGGACCCCTTTGTGTGGAGTTTTTGTTTGTTGCTATTGTTATGTGTATTGTGGAGTTCTTTTTTCTTTCAGGGCTTATCCCCTCTCTCTTAATTTTCCTTCCTCCCTCCACCCCCAGGGATAAGGACCGAACAGGATTTCTACGTGCGCCTCATCGACTCCATGACAAAACAAGTAAGTTTCTTAGAATTCCACACCGAGGGGACGGACGACTCTCGGGTCACCAAATTTGCTGCAGTTCAAAAGCCGGTTGAGCCACTGAGAGATGACTGGGACCCAAACTCTCAAAGCCAGGGTGACCCTGGCAAAGTGGTGGCAGCGCAGGCTTCTCAGACTGTTTCTGCTCTGCTTGAAGCTCACTGCCTCCCTGGGAAAGCCAGGCCTGGTGATTAAAACCTGGGGTGCTGAGTGAAGGGAAAAGGACTGAGCTCCCTCTGGCTTGGCTAAGGAGCCCTAGGGGAAGCGGGAGGAGCCCTAGAGACAAGCCCCTAGAGACAAGGGAAGCAGTATGGACTGAACTCCTGAAACACAAACTAGCCAGGCAGGCCTTCCCCCAAGGCCCAGGCCTGAGGAATTGGGGGTAAGAGGCAATTCTAGGAATGGAGCTGATGGAATTCGCAAATGAACTCTCCACAGATTTTTTTTTTTTAAGGCGATGGTATTGGAAGGTAGTGTTGGAAGTGGGAGCCTACAATTGTTCAAGGGTATTTTGCAAAAACCCTCCTGCTTTGGCCTCCAAGTTTGGCTGCAAGCCAGACAGCAAGAGCTAGCTAGCTTTCTGTCTTAAAGGCACATGGACTGCATTTTCTTAAGCTTGCCAGCACATGGTGTCAGGCAGTATACATTAAGGTTGAGTTATGTTTTAAAAGATACAATTATGAGCAGAGTTGGAAGTGAGGCTTGACATTTTAATGAGGCGCAGGAGGGTTTTCTTAATCTAACCCCTTCTTAATTTTAAGAAAAAAAAAAAAAGAGTATAGTTTCAGAATGAAGTAGCTGGTTAGTTAGTTGAAGTAACAAACAAAAAAAAAAAGACAGCTTTATTGAGGGGGGGAAAGAATTCAAAACAAAAGGAAAAGTTATCTATTGTACAGCAAACAGCAATTTAGTGCAGGGTTAAAATGTGTTTATTTGATTGTCATTTTAAATATTCCTTTTAGAACAAGGAGGGATGATGTTCTTCACTGGGTTAGAAAGTTTGGAATTAGGGTGTCCATGTGTAATTAAAAATAGCTTTAGATCTGCCTGGCTATAATGTGCAAAATACACATTAATAACCTGTTGGGAGTTTGAGATCTTAGCAAGAAGCATTCAATGACAGCTCATGTTGATTATCGGGTTCATATTTATTGTGGTGCAAATAAGATATACGGAATTAAGGATACAAAGTCTATTTTTAAAGTGATAAGTATCTAAAGATTGCTATTGTGTTATTTCCCTTAAGTATTTTCATCTCTGGAAGACTGCATTTATTTCTTAGTTGATAGCCCAGAGTAAATTCCCATTTATTGTTCTAATTACAGTTATTTTCTTGAATTCTTTTGATTACTACATAGAATAATTCTCTTTCCTTTGGATACTGAATTTTTTATTTTTTTTCTTGCTGAGCAGAAGCCCAAAAAAACTTGATTTAGTGGGTTTTAAATGTTTTCTGATGTCAAAACAATATATTAGGTGGAATTTTGTTTTTCAAAAACAGTTTTTGATACGATGGATATCGTTTCTTGTCCTTCTAACCAGAGGTCAGTAAACCCAGGGAAACCCGAGGGGAAAGAATGAACCCTAGCCCCCACTCTACATGTATTTATCAGGATTTACTTTTAAAGAGAAAAGGCACCCACACCAACAACTAGACAGGGCCGTGTGTCTATGTGACATTGACCACTGGGACTGCAGGCCAAGCTATGAGAAGTTCTATTCCAAGAAGCATAAAATTGGAATATGTTTGGAGAGATTGTTTCTATTTGATTTAAATCTCCCCAAAACTTTAATTCCTACTCCCCTAAACAAATAATGCCACTGAGAATTAATTTTTATCAACAAAATCTCTCATACAAGAACAGTGGAAGGATTTTTAAAAATATAAAGCAATACAACAAATATTTTATTAACAGGGCCATAGAGCATAAAAAAAAAAAAAAAGCTACAGCTGAAGGTATCGTTGGCTGTTTGATAGCATCATGAGTTCTATGGAGAGGGAGAGAGGGGAAATGGTTCATTTAAAGAAAAATAACAGGTATAAGAAAGTAATTTGTCATATATTACTAAAAGTTTAAGTTATAAATACATGTAGTTATATAGTCTAGTCAGGAGCAACCTGAAAAAAATTTAACAGTTATCTAAGTTGGTAGAAAAGTATCAAGAAAAAAGACGTTTTAATATGTACCCATTTCCTTTCACAATGATTGGGTAACCGCCCTTTCTATAACTTTGATGTGTTCATTATCCAGTTGCTTGTCGTTTAATTACATGCTGCCAAAGTTTTGGAAGTAGGTCACCTTCTTATGGACTCAGGTAATATCATACACTCCAAAAAAAGTAGATAGAGAAACCAGAAGCCTTATTTTCATATTCATATCCAGCTTCAGAAGTGATCTCCCTGTAGTTTGACATTATTCCATGGCAATCAAATGCTCAGTCTGATTTAAACTTTCTAAAAGCATTGGTTCCATGTAGCTGTACACAGTGGCCTGTGTAACCGGACGGAGTGACTCAGGCTGGCTGACTCAGTGGCAACATCGCCTTCTGTGCAGTACCTCTGATGTGTTTCAGGTTTTGATACTCAGAGAGTGGAGCAGAGCATTGACTGTCAATGTCTAAGAGCACCAGAGCCGGTGGAGGGAATGCCTGGCCACTGTGAAATCTTGTCTCCGTTGTTTGGTGACCCTTTCCATGGTAGACATGTGCCTTTGCACACGTGATGTCATACCCTTGACTCACAAGCTGGGGTTAACATTCAGATGGCACGGTCAGCCAGTCACACGCAAGAGCAGCGGGGCTGCAGCTGCACGGGTTGTTCCTCATTTTGAGTGCATCTAGCAGCAACACTGAGACCCAGAAAGAAATTTACTCAGTCAACCGAGATGTCTGAGGATGACAGTGTTTCACACCTTCCTAAAGTGTCTCATTAGGCTATTCTGAGGAAGGAGTCCTAATTTTGGGCCCTACCAGGTACACTGGAATCTCATTAGGAGAAGGCTCTCATTAGTAGAATGCTCTGAGGTTCATTCTCCAATCACTCCTTTGTAAAACACAGGGTATAAAATATAAAAATTTGAAAAAACAAAACAACAACCAAATCAAAAAACCCGTGTAGCGAGAAGAGAAGTGTCTTGCTTTTGGGAAGGGTTGTTCAAAACCAAGTTTAGCTGGCCTAAAAATAGATTGTTTTTTTGTGTCGTTGCTGTTTTTGGTATTCTATTAGTGAGCATGCAAAAGCCCTCAGGATCCCGAAGTTTATGGCTAATGCATCCAGAAACAGTGTCAACTGTAGAAGTGCTCATGGACTCAGGGAGCCTGAGACTTAACCTGTCTCACTTCAGGTTTACATGTGCGATTTGAGATGTGTTGTACTCTGTGGTTCATTCATCGAGATATTTGTCTTTACGTAGTGATTAAACACAAAGCTAGCTCATTTCTTAGACTAGTTTGCTTAGAAAGTGAGTTCTACAAGTGATACTTAATAAAGAAAGAAAACCCGATCTCATGTTCCCTGTCCCCAAACTAAAGTGTTTTCCCTCCTTATTTCATCTATTCACTTTTGAGAAGGGCAAACAGAAGTCACATCATGTTTGTATATATAGGTTTAACAGTAGGGTAGGTGGAGGAGGGGTGTGGAGCAGAGCTGATACAATGGGGGCGCAAGGACAGTAAACGTAAAGGTTGTCAGATTTGTTTCCTTAGCTGGCTTTCCTTATATATTTATTCTGATGTTTGCAGCTCTTAAAGTTAGTGCTTTAGCTTTATTTTACTTCCATTGATTGTTTCATTATATCCTACCATGGTTTGATTAACTACTCTTTCAGCTCCTTGGTAGATAAACACTATTTTTTTTGGTGGCATATCTATAAGTTCCTAAGGAATTTACCAGGCCAGCAAAGAGGCTCTTTCATATACCCAGGGAGCCAAACAAGAGAGGACAGAGCAGGTTTATGTAAGGGGCTATATTTCAACAGCTTTCTGTCTCCTCTGGTAACATGTCAAAAAACGCAGGTGATTTAAATTTCCTTGTGCATAGAGGAATGAAGAAGTTTGGAATTTTTATGCATGATCAGGACCTGTGTTTGGGAAAATGTAAACTCATCACAGTGGAAAATGTGTTGTTTGGAGTCTGGGGGTGAAAACAAAGCTGATGGTTTTGGAGAGCTTGCCGGAGCCAGATGGCCTAGTACTTCCCCAGTCTGGCGGCCCAACTGCTCCCTCCTGGATAATATACAGCCATTTGTTCGGGGATATTTACGCTAGAGCTGTTTCCATGTGAATGTTTGAACAGCATTAAAAACGAACATATTAGTTGGGATGCATTTATCGAACTCATATGGCTGTACCGACAGCCTGTTATCTGTGTGTTTCTTGCTGGGGATGAAGACTGTTTGGATGCGGATATACGTGAATTATTGACATAGGTTTGGGAGCAGGGAAGATTGAGTTTTAGCTAGGAATTAAAATATATATGCAGTTAGTACCAAACTAATGAGAATAATGGTTGTACCCAACTCAAAGTTCTGCTGTAAAAATAAATAGATCCGTTAACTGCAAAGGCCTTAAAACAGTGATTGACATATATTAAGTATATAATAAATTAGCTATTCTTATGATTTTATTATTATTGCCTGACTGAGTTGACGAAGTCAATTGTATCTACTAACATAGTAGTAAATGCGGTGACTACCCAAGTAGGATATCGTTTATTACTTCTAGGAAAAATGTCATATGGAATTATTTGAAATATTTAGTCCCCACCCAGCCCAAGGCATTTGAATAATAGAAGGGCTTTGAGGTCTTCAAGACAGAAGAGATACAACAGAAAGTCCCCTGTGCTGGGGACGTGCTTGCCTTTTAGTCAGGGCTGTGATGTAACCGAGCAGCATCGTGAATATGATATCCTGCCTAACTCAGTTTGAAGACGGGCCTGCTTAGCTGCTGAGCTGAAATTACATCTTTACAATTTGTTCACCAGTAGCCAAGCTGCTACTTGAGGCAAAATGAGTTTTGATTTTACTCTACTATTAATGTGAGCTTGCTGCTTGACACAGTTGTTTATGAAATGTCAGATTGGTGGTGTTTCCTTTGGCATGGCTTAATTTTTAACTAGGGTTCTTTCACCTACTGGAAACTGGACTATATTATGTAGCACTCCTTTTTTTTTTCCTTTTTTTTTTTTTTTTAAATAAAAGGCAGTGGAACAGGGTGGGTGAATGTAGTAATTACTATGCAGTGTGTTGATAGTATAGACTTTATTATTGCTTTTTGATTAGCTCAATTCTTAGTAATTTGCTATCACTGATAGTTTATATTTAGAAGGTTCTCCTCTTTGGTTGAAGAAGGCAGTTTTTATGTTTATTGGCCCCGTTCTCTGAGGTGACAAATACATTTTGCTTTTTGTTTTGTTTTCAGAAACAGGAGTATCATTTTCAAGGTTATTGTTTTTGATTTATGTGGCAAATTCAAGTTTCTTTTACCTCTCTTCTCCCTTCTTCTTCTTCCCTCCCTCCTTACTGCAAATCAGGACAAATTCCTAATGAGACAAACGCACATTCTTATCGCTTCCTTGAATGTGGTGTGGGATAGAAGGAGTTAAAACGATCAGAAAAGTAAACAAGAGAAAGCAAGCTCAATTCTCTGAACTTCTGTGGGCATCCCATTGAAGTGTGATCCCGGTGTGTTCTCAGAGTCTTTTTTTTTTTTCTCTTTTGCTGTGTGGTCTTTATCCTGAAGTAAGTCTCAGTGAACTTTTAAGCCTCATCAATATTTTCAAAAATCTAGGGATGAACTATACTTCAAAGATGACTTTTAAAACAGTGGCAACTGAGGCAAGCGTGAGACAGGGATTGACTAATTTTCCAAGACTTGCACACATTGACTTATAACTAAACATTTAAAATGAATGGAGTTTTATGAAAGTTTTAACAACACCCATGTTTTTTCATCTTTAGTTAATTATACATATACATATGTATGTATATGTATATGTATATGTATATGTATATTGGTATGTCCAAAAAACAATCTGAAATCAAGGGAGGATCAGCAGGAACATGCATTTGTTTCTGCCTGCTTGTTATTTTCTGTTAGAGGCTGACATTCAGAGAGAAGAACTACTGACCTATCAGAAAGTTGGGTTTCCAAATACGATGGGTTTAGACAACTTATCTCTTAGTGGCACCAGATTTTGAAAGTTGAGGTGAAGTTACCCTGTTTATTCTTTCACATTGCTTCTTGTCCAAGCATCCCTACTGCCTTGAAGCATTTGTTTGCCCTTGGCAGGATTAATGTAAACAGTATTTTCCATTTGATACTGTATCTTTTGTTTCGATGGTTATAAAGCTCAACTCGATTCATCCTCAATTGATTTATTTTAATAATGTGTTTTTATACTTTCTCTCTCTCTGCCTCCCATCATAGTGGCAGCTCCTCCATCCTCACTTCTGATAAACACTTTGATTTATTTAAGCCAGTGTTGTCTTTGTCGCTTTCTCGGCAGACCACCTTCCTCCCGATGAGCAGACACATGATTTACTGTGGAGGATGACAATGCGCCTTCTTCTCAGGGCTCCATTGTCTGTATCCTAAACCAGCTGTCTATTAAAATGGTTTCACTTAAAATAGTCAAGGCTGTTTATATGCCCTTGGGATCTCCCAGCTGATCCAACTTCAACCATCTTGCCTCAAACCCGCACAGAAGCATACATTTAAATTAGTGAGAGAAGTTGAAGACCCTGTCCCCCAAAATTGGTGTTAGAAGATGCCTATCCTTAGGGGTGGTGTTTAGTGTCTGGATTTGCTCAACTGTGAGCCAGTCTTCCTGTGCATGCTAAATGTACACAGTAGAGATGCTTTTAGTAGAGCAAGCTGGAGTAGGAACCTTGAGGCCATAGGGGAAAACAAGGCCAAAGTCTGTGTTAATGTCACTGTGATGCTGGAGCTACCCAAATAAATCTATCATCGCTACCTGTACCTGGTTGCATCTCAATGTTCATTTCTGGACCAGTATTTTCTCTGTGTTGTGTGTGTATGTGTGTGTGTGTGTGTGTGTGTGTGTGTATGTGTGTGTTTTTAAAGATTTATTTATTTATTTTATGCATATGAGTACACACTGTAGCTGTATAGATAGTTGTGAGCCTTCATCTGGTTGTTGCGAATTGAATTTTAGGACCTCTGCTCGCTCTGGTCAACCAGAAGAGGGTGTCAGATCTCATTACTGATGGTTGTGAGCCATCATGTGGTTGCTGGGATTTGAACTTAGGACCTTCAGAAGAGCAGTCAGTGCTCTTCCCGTTGAGCCATCTCACCAGCCCCGCATGTGTGTTTTAATAAGTCTTTTCAGTGATAAAACTGAAGGAAGTTGTGTCTTTGAATTGTACGGGAAAGCTTGCTCCCTTAATGTGACAGTGCAGTTTACTCTAGGGACAGGAATTTTATTTTTCCTATCCCATGGTAGACTCTCACTCTCTTTTTACTGCAGAATTTTCTAGAAGCAAGTACATCTTTTTCTTCCCCTATTCCTTGAGAACTCTTCTTAATCTATCCAGGCGGAGGGGGAGGGAAGGCAGAGGGAGAGGGAAGGCAGAAAGCTCATATTCCGGATCTCCCCAGAGTTCTTAATTATTTCTGAGCAAATCCAAACTCTTGGTTTCATTTTTCTGTGCTTGATTTGGAGAAAGATTCTCTGTTTTGACTCCAGCGCCAGAAGCAAAGTGGTAGCTCGGTATTTGGTAAAGAGATGCATTATGAAGGGACTGGGCCTTTAACAAGTGATGTTCAGTTACCAAGGAGAAAACATAGGACTTCTGGGAGTCCTTGTCATCCATTGCCTGGGGGAGTCCTTGGTGGATTTGCCTTGAAGCTTATTATTAACTGGATATTATCATGGCCTCATTCATTTCAACTAGCAGCCTTGGTAATAATGATGTTGATCTCATCTAGAAAGTTCCAAACAAAGATCTTATGTAATTGATATGCCTGCCATGCCCTTCCCAATAACATCATTTCTTCTCTTTCACCACCTCCCTGCTCCAGCACAGAAAAGATTTCTAGACTTGTAAACTGTCGTATCGAGTTATTATTACTATTATTATTAGTAGTAGTAGTTTAGTCTAGCAAGGCAAACACTGAAGCTGAAGCAGAGGTTATATAGCGGTTTAGGAGAACATAGAACTGATTCAATGATAATAGGAGTTAGCAGAAATGCGTCATTTGAATTTTTTTTAGCACTGTGCTTGAGATCTAATCAGTAATTTACTGTGTTTTCTTTCTTCCTTTCTTAATTTTTTTTTAAAGCCATGACTGCAGGAAATAGAAGAGACACATATATGTTTTTTAAAAATATTAAAATTATTTATTATTTAGTTTGTGTGCTCAAGTGCACGCACATGCTCATATATGTGTGCGGCCTTATGAATGCCACAGTGGATGTGTGGAGGTCAAAGGACAATTGTCGGTTCTTTCCTTTCACAGTGTAAGTCACAGGAATTGAACTCAGGCCGTCAGGCTTTTCTGCAGGCATCCTTACCTTCTGAGCCATCTCACTTGCTCCAATTTTTAGTTTTCAGAAGATTTTTAATTAGTGCATTTTCTTGAATAAAGCAAATTTTAGGGCATTTGAAGAAGTCTTTTAAGAATATTGACAAGAGGGCCAGCAAGAAGGCTCAGAAGATAAAGGGGCTTGCTGAGCAAGCCTGGAGACCTGAGTTTAATTCATCTCCACATGATAGAAAGAGAGAACTGACTCCTGAATTTTTTTCTCTGACCTCATACACCACATGCACACACACACACACACACACACACACACACACACACACACAGAGAGAGAGAGAGAGAGAGAGAGAGAGAGAGAGAGAGAGAGAGAGAGGCACATGCCCTCCCAATTTGATAAATAAATATAATAAGAATAAAGGAAGAGTTATGTATTCACTCTAAAACTAGTGACTAAAGCTTTGACACATCAAAGGACATTGACATAGTGCAAGTTATTGCCCCCAAAACCAGTTATGGATGACTAACAAAGGGTAAGATATAACCCCATATTGTGAAAAGCTAGCCTGTGGTCACTGGTGGATGGTGAGCATCGCTCTAAGGGAATGGTCAGAGTGTATGCTGTTAATAAGCTTGTGGATAAGTAGAACCTGGTTCAGAGGGAATTTAGCATCACTCTGTGCTGTTGTCCTGCCTTGAAGTCTAAGACTTTCATATGAGCTGGAGAATCAGAATAGAACCCAAACTGAAGGATATTCTACAAAGTAACTGGCCTGTATTTTCAACAATGTCAGTGCCATGAACCACAACGACTGGAGGATATTCAGAATGAAAGGAGACATGACAGCTGAGCGCGGTGATTAGCACAGGAGTTTCTTTTGCTGTAAAGGACATTATTAGGTAATTGGTAAATCTCAATAAGGTCTGGAGATTAGATTATTCTATTGTATCAATGCTAATTTTCTGATTTAGATAATTGTGCTGTGATTATGCATGAAAAAGCCTTGTTTTCAGGAAATGCATGCAGATATATTGAGGATATATCTGCAATTTGCTAAAAAGTGATTTAGGGGAAAAAGAAAAATAGGAAGCAAATTTAGTAAAATGCAAACGTTTGAGGAATCTGGATAATGAATATCCTATCCTGGATTTCTAAATATATTCTTTCAGCCATTTTAGAAGTCTACAGTTAAAGTAAAAATAATTTAGTTTTTTTTTTTATACAAGGTTATGATGAGCTACCCATAAAAGATAGTTTTGATGGACCAATGTCAGAGATATGTGCTTTATTTTTATTTACTTATTTATTTTTTGCCTAACCACTTTTCCTTCATTTTAATTTGTTGTAAAGTTTGCTTCACTCTGTGTTTAGATACAGGTCATGACCCAGGGATCTGTCTACACTGGGTCTTAAGTCATGGTGGTTCTGTCTCCAAGTTCAAAACCATAGCACATTAAAGGGAATGACAAGTTAGGCACAGAGAGTCCTTTTATGCACCACATAATAAAAGAATAATCTCTGGTTAATTTAAATAGTTTTGCCACTAAGAAACTGAGGGTTCTGTGAATGTGTGAAAGTAATTTTATTAACAATTTGAAGCTGTGTTATATTAGTATTATGCAGCGATACAGTGTTAAGTGAGTTAAGTGTATGCGGATGCAGAACCCCATTGCTCTACCAATAGCATTGTGTATCTCTTTGGCTGGGATAGTAACCTGTAGATCCATGCGCAAGCTTGAGGTTTTGGGCAACTTGGTGGGTGTCCCAAAGCAAAATGTGATTGTGTTCCAAAAAAGAAAAGAGAGCAAAGAGCCCGTGGCTGGTGGTTGAGGGAATCCAGATTTTGAGAGTGAGATGTAATTCTCTGCTTAGGGAGCTGTCTCTGTGATTTCATCCCCCCACACAGCATATGCTGGCAAGGTTCCCATCTGGGTGGGTGTACACCCTGCAACAGCACTTGCTTTCAGCCTCTCGATAGGAAGAAGGGTTTTCCCTGATTGAATCGGTTCAGAAATGACGTAGACAATGCATAGACATATAGCTTTTCCCAACCTTGTTTCCTGCTACTTGCCAGTACAACACTAAATGTGGAGGCTGGGAGCAGCGTGGAAGCAAATGTACGTGGCTGGCCAATCAAACCCACATGGCCTCTCTAGATCTGAAATACAAAATATTGCAACGTCTTCAGCCTTCTGGATCTTCCCTCTTTATTGATTAGACTTATTTTTATTCTGTATTGAAAAGAGAATTATGGTTGTCTTGACAACAGATGCCTATCACATGCTCTGGTCCAAAGATGTGCATAATGAGGTGGTTGATAGGGCAGAGAGGATCAATCAGATCCCAGTCCACTCAATTTGGGCTGATCCAGAGCAATGTGTCCTGAACTAATCAGCCCAGCGAGGCTTTTTGCTCCTAAAAGTTAATTGGCCCCCAGCAGGGGCAAGGCAGTGAAGAGCTAGATTGTTATAGGTAACCCTCTGCTACTTGTTTCTATTTTTAGCTAAAAACATGACTTTACTTTCAGGCCATAGTGTACGAAGGCCAAGACAAGAACCCTGAAATGTGCCGCGTGTTGCTCACACACGAGATCATGTGCAGGT
>JADRCD010230843.1:19167-35750 GCA_019843815.1 Montemys delectorum
CATTCTAGCCTTCTACAATTAACATGCCATTAGACTGAACTCTCCATGTAGAGCTGCATATGACTGTAGCGAAACAGGAAACAGGAAGATGGATTTCCACAAACAGGCCAGCACTATCTATACATCATCGATTTGCATTTTGTATCTGCATATGTTTGGATTATGCTGGAGAGAATTCTATTCCTGAACTACTTAGAGATATATTATGCCTCTCCTGCGCAGGGCCCCCCTCTATTAATGCAGTTTATATTTTCCTTGTTTTTAAAATTCATTGGTCCAAAGTGCTTTATTATGCTGGTTGGTGTGCTTTACTGCTGACGTTCTGTCTATTCTTCAGAAACATAAAAATAGCAAAAAAAATAAAATTCTCAAGCCACGGAAGGCAAATGACGCTGTTTGTACCGAGTGGCTAAGAGGGAAAAGCCATATTCCAAATGTCATCTTGCTAATGTTACAGATTACTGCTTTCTCTCTGCTTTCTCCTGCTGCCTATAGATGTGGAAGGGGTACTGTTTGTTTACAGGCTACCATGACCCTATTACACAAACCTGTCATCTATTGTGTGGCTAACAATCTTTTAAATTGCAAATCTGATGCTCTTTAGGGGGGCTTTAGAAAAAAAAAATCTCACTTTCCATACCATCCTATTTCTCTTGATTTCTTGCCTGTTGTAAGTGGAAGTTGGGATGTGCTGAATTTGCACCAGGGGTGCAAATGCAGCCTCAATTATAAGCATAAAATTAGAATCTGTTCACCATTAATCAGCCCGGCTAATTGCTATGCACCACCATTAGCCATATGGTGTGAAAGACAGCTTGCTCTCCCCAAGATGAAATTTCTTCATTGCAGACATGAAATAGTGAAGGCCCTGGATTTTAAAATAGCTTGTTTTAGATATTTAATTTCTAAACAACTTTCTGCAGTGCTTTCTATCAAAGCTAACGGCACAATAAAACTTTGCGTTGATGTCACAAAAGCTGTATGTTTATAGTACGCGGGCTATGATGAAGGAGACAGAATTTCGATCCACAAGAAAGGGTTTGGTGCGTTCTGTTCATTGCAGGCAAATGGAAGGGAAAGGGAAAAGATAAGCAAGGGACAGTCCTGTCTTAGGTGCTGTAAATTAAGAAAAGGGGGGAGGAGGAGAAGAAAAAGAAAAACATTGTGTTTTGTGGAGAAGGTGACCCCCGTTGTGTGAGATGGCTAAACAAATTACCATCATTAGTTTATAATTATTGACACTCAGAAACAAACCCTCTTTGACTTGAAGATGCAGAGCACTTCTGTAACATGATGAGAGAGCCTCTGCCTTTTGGTGATTTGAAATCTATCGCACCAATCGCGCGGGGTGGTGAAGTTCTACAGATAATATGGCTCTCTGGATCCTTTCATTTATTTATTTATTTTTAAGAGTAGGATTCTATAGGGGGTTTGCTTATTTGAGTACCCTAACTTCTGTCTTTCAAGGCAAATGAAAACTAAGGACCCAGTTTAGTGGGGGGACTTGGTATCCAGCTCTCCAGCCGACTTCAGGCAGCAGGTGTTCTTCATTCCCTGTACCCAGGGAATTGCAGGCCAGAGGCACCCTCCATACGGAAGGTTCTTGCTTATTTTATTTTGTAAAAGAACCATGAAACTCTCAGGGCTAGCCTGCTTATGTGATAGGGTGGTTTTTTTCCTTACTTGTTTCCAGGTTTACTGTGATTTCCTCCTTTAGTGTGGCTTTCCCAGGGAAGCATCTCTGGTCCTTGGCCCAAGTCATAACCCCTGGTAAGCTGTCTAGAGTACCTGGTGCTTTTAACTACACAGCACTCCCTGTCCTTGCAATGGCACCTACTCTCTGTCTTTATTCAGCCAAGCCATATAAAGGGCAGGAAGTGACTCAGTTTACTCCATGCTTCAGCTGTCCCATTTGTGAAATGGGGTTTTTAATGCTATCTCATAGGGTGGCAGTGAGGGTTAAATGCCGTAGTCCCTATAAATTCTTACCTCAATGCTCGGCAGAGTCAGAGCGGAAAGTCTGTTATGATTTGAAGCAGTATTAATAGAAGCAGTAGTAGAGAGCTCATCTGTGCCTGGCCAAGTATTTGGTACTTTGTTGCTCCAAGTAGCTGGCGTTAAGAAAGCATTAAAGGGAGGTTTAGTATCTATCAAAAACTGAGTGTACCTGGTTCCCTACAGTTGTGGTGATTATGTATCTTTATTGTTAGTACCTACTATGTGCAAAGCCTTGTGGAATTTAGAGCAAGAAAATCTCATGCCATAGTAGGAAAGCTTGAAGTTGGAAGCTTCAATCAGCTAATGAGACGTCACTGGGCAAAGGGTTTGATGTGATGGCAGTTGAGGTAAAGGCCTCTGAGGATGGAGAGGAGGAAGGAAATATTTGTAGGTGAGTCATATCAGTGGGGGAAAAGAGGGGGGCTTGGAGGGGGAGGGGGAGAGGGAGAGGAGATGGGACAGTGATTTTAGAGACTACCTAAGGAAGTGTTTGTGGTCTAAGCAGGGTTGCTCTGTGGAGGTTTATAGCTGAGCAGATGTGTGGCCTGGACCTGGGAAGAGGGACTTGGTGAAAGATAACCAGCTTCAGACTCTGCTTTTCAAAGGCAAGGACTGAGGCTCTGTGGAAGATGGGGTTGAGAATTTGGACTAAGAAGAGAGGACTCAATGATTCCATTCTTGAGAGGAATGATCATATTGAATAAGAAGGTCACACTGTAGAATTAGAAAGAACTTTGTGCATATAGGGTCCAAAGAATGAAAGGAAGGGAGGCAGCTCAAGGTGGGGAAATCAACCACAGGAATTTTAGGGCCAATGAGACATGGATGGGCACAAAGAGAAAAAGCCCCAGGTCAGGAAGTAGAGTCATGTAGGTATCCTGAGTCTCATCTCAGTATTTATAGGCCCACATGGCACGAAGTACTGGATATTCTTACAGTAAGACTACTGATTGGGGAAAAAACAAACTCTAGACAAAGGAAGGGAAACTACACAATGCTTACAAATATGGAACGAGCCAGTCAGGAGAGAAGAGTGCCAGATATCAAGTCCAGCAGTACACAAGGTCAAGAGTGCCCAGTCAAGAAGACAACGGGACTGAATGCTTGAAGCTTGAGTCTTCTGCAGACAGTTAACTTTAGGTGTGAGAGGATGGCAGAGGCCAGAGGAGTCAATGTAGCAGATTCCTTCAGAATTTATCCCCTTCATAGGTATTAATCAGACCTGTTCATTCACATAGCTCATGCTCTAGCCACTTAGGTTAAGTAGGGTAGGAATCATCATTTTTACTGGGATGCCCAGTTTAGCAGGGAGTAGTTGCACCTCTCTGTAATTCCTGCATCTGGGAGGCAGAGGCAGGGGCAGGGGCAGGAGCAGGGGCAGGAGCAGGGGCAGGAGCAGGGGCAGGGCCAGAGGCAGAGGATCTCTGTAAGTTTGAGGCTAACCTGTGTTGGATAGTGAGTTCTGGCCTAATCAGAGATATGTAACAAGACTCTTATTTTCGTATATATTTTATTTGTTTGTTTGTTTATTTATTTATTTATTTATTTATTCACTTTATATCAAGATGGAAGTCCCCCCCCTTCCCCTCCCAGCCCCACCCTCGAGGCCCTCTACCTCCGTTACCCACTCTCTTTCTCCTTAGTTCTTAATTGTTCCCACCCAAATGGCCCATGTCTCCAGTGGCAAGAGGCTCTACTTATAATGCTTGAGATGAGGCTCTGCAGACTCCCAGGCTAGGGAGCATTCAGATGTTTCCCGCCCTGATTTATGAACGTGGGAGTCAGCTCACTAGAAATCTGCCACCTGTGTTAGACTGCTAAGGGAGGGACTCCTAAATATGCCTTTTCCCCAAGTATGCAGTGGGGGATACACGGTCCTGCTGGTGAAAAGGTTGCTGTTTCAGTGCACATAACCCACCCCAGGTGTGGAGGGACCTACTGCTGTGACTGGCCACATGGCTGTTCTGTCATTTGGGTTGCAGATTAAAAAGGGATGTAAAGCAGGCACCTGACTTTTTTTTGGGTGGTGGGGGGGTGAGGAGGGTAGGGATCTTGACCTTGGGCAAATCAAATTAGGGAAATCCAAGTCCCCTCAGTAGATGCCTGCTGTAGGGAGTATGTGCCAGGCCCATGATGGCACAGATGGCAGGAGACTGAGAGACGCTGTGTGAGTGGATGGGGGCTTCAGGCATGCTCACTCTGTTTGCTTTGACCAACATTGTTTCTTCTCCTGGTAAGTGCTTCAACTGTGTCATTTATGGTGTTGCTTTCAGCATAAGCCCTCTTCTGCCTAGACATTAGTGATTTTGTTCTTTCAACTTGTCCCTCCCCGTTAATGCCTCCTGTCTTGGGTATAGCAGAGATCAGGGCCTTCTTTGTTTGACTTTAGGGGATAGAAGTGAGTCAGGTCAGACTGAGGTGGAAGAATTATCACAGTAGATAGTCACAGGGTTGAAGGGCAGCTCTATTTATTTGTTTGTTTATTTTTAGTCATTTTATTTTTATTATTTTTTTATTCACTTTACATCCAGATGATCTCCCTCCCAGTCCTTCCTTAGCAGTCCCTCTCCCTCCTCTTTTCCTCTGAAAGGATAGAGGATCTCCGCCCCCCTCCACTAAAGCCCCACCCTGGAACAGCAAGTCTCTGCAAGGCTGGCTGCATCCTCTCCTACTGAGGCCGGACAGGGTAGCCTATTTAGGGGATTGTATCCCACAGACAGGCAGCAGCTTTAGGGATAGCCCCCACTCCAGTTGTTGGGGGAACAGCATGACGACCGAGCTACATGTCTGCTACATAAGTACCGGAAACCTAGGCCCAGTCCTCGTATGCTCTTTGGTTGATATTTCGGTCTCTGAGAGCCCCTAAGGGTTCAAGTTCGTTGACTCTGTTGTTCTTTCTGTGGAGTTCCTATCCCCTGCCTGAAGGACAGTTCTTTGCTCTGCTTGGCTCTGGGAAGCTGCTGGTTAGTGGATATCATCTCAGCCTTGAGACCGGAGTTTGATTCCTAGGAACCCACGTGGTAGAAAGGAAGACTCAACTCTTGCAAGTTGTCCTCTGATTTCCACATGTATACCGAGGCATGTGTGTACCTATACACAGAGATAAATCAATAAACAAAGATGTAGATAAAAGTGTAATCAAGCTATAAATAAAGCTTCCTTCTGCTTGCAATCAGCTTTTGCTTCTTTTAGTAGGAAAACAAAGCAGACACCAGGAAGAACAGAAATGAAGGATGTCCCTCCCTCCATCCACTGTTCCTAGATCAATCTTTAATGTTTTTAGGAATTTATTCACAAGTCAACTTTTAAAATCCAATGTCTTTTAATTGCCTTTGCTGAGGTTGTAATGGAGGGCCTAAGAGTTTAGGTACCTGTCTTTGTAAAAGTCAGGCATGAAGGACAGGTGATTAGACAACGAATGAATGTGCAGTTGAAGTTGAATGTGGAAGCATGAAGAGCCCAGGCAGAAGCTACAGAGCTTTGGGGTGACCAAGCACCAAAGAACTTAGTTAAGCTTAAGTGAATTGTGGGAGTATACCAGACTTGTAAACATTTCTCTCTTCTCTTCCTTCTCCTTCAATCATTCTTCCAGAAGTGGATTCAAACTGTCCATAGTACTTTGTAACCTGATTTCTTAACTCGTAATGTAATGTAGACTTCTTCCATGAACTGTGTCAACTGTACCTTCATTCTTTTTAGTGTACAGAATTCCATGAATATAGATGTACATAGACACCTTTGCACTTCCAGCTAGACACATGTATTGCACGTCCACACATCTCTGCACACATATTGCACGTGCATACATGTCTCTGCACATGGTTGTCAGTTTTGGCTGATATGGTAAAATACATGTTGGAAACTAATTAAGAGAGGAAAGACTTCCTTTGGCTCATTTTTCAAAGTGTTCAGTAGATGGTCACTTTCTGTTTCTGGGCCCATGGTGGAGAAAAGCTAATCACCTCCTGAAGGCCAGGAAACAGAAATGGGTATATAGGGATGGCTCATGTCAAGGTACTGCTCCTAAGCACATGTCCCCAGAGACATACTTTCCCCAGTTAGCCTTTATTTGGACTTCCTAGGAGCCTGTGAGGGACATTGCATGACCACCTCTTAACTCTCTTTGTATCTTACTGGGATGATAATACAGATATTGATGTGTTTCAGGGAATACCAACTATATGGTGTGGCAGTGTGACCCAAAGTACAGAAATCTGTTTAAGCTAGTTTTAATGTTTTGTACACACTTCTCTTTCTACATATGGAGTGACTTCCATTGTTCGTTCCCTTTTCTGTCCTCGTGACTCTGCCTATTTAATTTCCATTCTGTCTTTTTCACATGCTTATGTATGAGCACCTTGGAATCACAGCATATTGACCTGGTTTAGTTTCTCTTATCATCAGGACATCTGTGTTCTGGAGATGAGGACTATTCATAAGCTGAAATACATCTCTGGGGCCAAGAATGACATTTGGAGGAGGCGCTTTTGTTGTGTGGTGGGAAGGAGTACACAGGGCCTGTCCAGGGACTCAGCTTTATTATTTTTTTATCTGTTCTGTCTCCCCAGTACAGTATACTTATTATTCATAAAGTTGTCCATTAACATTCATCCATTCATTCAATCAATCACGAATTCAACGAATCATTTAATCCTGAGCTCTGATAGTCTTGCTTAAGCTTTATATATTAGGTAAGTGCTATGAACAGTTTTCATGTTTATGACACTTATGAATTAGCAGAAGGGAAATGTGGAATGGGGAAAATTCCCAACAAAAATGACTTAAAACATGAGCAACAGATTGAGCTTCATTGTAGAAACTGCCCAAGAGAAAAACAGCCCAATTTAGATTAAGGGTGAAATGTCAGGTAAGCCAGAGGACCTACACAGACTTCGAAGAGGCAAGGGGAAGTGGCTGAAGAGGGAAGGACAGGAAAAGCTGCCCATCAGAGGCTTGCCTGGACCTGAGGTCTAATGGAGCATGCCATGTTGGAGGGATCACAACAGGCCCATGAGGGTGGAGCTTGGCAAGCTGGCAAGAAAGGGTGGCAGGTCAGTGGCCTGGCATTATGCCATACCATGGATTTATTCAAAGTGCAGTGGGAAGCTGTTCAAAGGTCTTAGACAATGAAATGGCACTGTCCCCTGGACATTGTAAAAAGATCATCGAGGTGGGACAGATCTATTGGATGGAGTCAAAGTGGAGACAGTAAGATCAAGGGGGAGGCTTTTCAGGACTCCCAGAAGTAAATAAAAGGGACTATGTTGAAGATAGTGATGATGGGTAGGAAGAGAAGCTATAGACTCAAGGGATGGGCCCTTGCCCATAGTTAGCATCAAGCAAGCTGGAGGAGTTCCCAGAGGACATTTCACCCAGGAAGGACTGTAGTGAGTGTGGAGCCACCAAGGGCCTCTCTCTCTCTTCCCCCCAGCCCCCGTTTGGGCATCATTCCCCTTATATAGCTAAGGCTTCTCAGACTGGAGTTTGAGGCCAGATTATAAACACAAGGTAATATTGGTACTGTCTCATCTTGGGTTCTTATGGAACCAGCCATTCTTAATCTTGATGCTAACCTGACAAGATGAGGGAATGCCGATGGAGGGGATCAGTTCTCAGGGATAATTAAGTTGGGTTTTCAAATACTATTTTGTTCCTTCTTTGTATGCATGTATATGTGTGCATATCATGATACGTATATGGATGTTAGAGGGTGCTTTGAGAAAGCAGGACTTCTCCTTCTACCCCATGGGTCGTGAATGAGTTCAGGTCTTCAGGGTTGGTGGCAAGCACCTTAACTTGGTGAGCTATCTTGCTGGGTCCTGAAGCTGAGTTTTAAGCTATTTATTTTCCACATATGACAACTCCTACATCCCTTTCCCCTGTATCTTTATTGGTCTCTCAGATAGGCTACCTTGGGCCTACCATTGTATAGTGTGACATACTGGTAGACTAGAACTTAGGCCCAGAGAAAAGAGTTTCCACCAAATTGAAAAGTGATTAGCTTACGGAGGAGACATGTTTTCAGCTAAGGCTTTGAGAACAGAGATACAATTCTTCCCATTGCCTCCTGAAAATAAAGACATAGATCTAGCACCAAGCTAGACACATCTCTCAGGGACACAGTCAAAGAGAGGAAGATGTTTCAATTTTGGTGAAAAACTTCCTATGCTGGAAAAATTTCTAGGTCCTGAAAAATGAAGTTCAATGTTTGGTAGTCTCCAGAAGTAGTCTCTCTCTCTCTCTCTGTCTCTCTGTCTCTCTGTCTCTCTGTCTCTCTGTCTCTCTGTCTCTCTGTCTCTCTGTCTCTCTCTCTCTCTCTCTCTCTCTCTCTCTGTGTGTGTGTGTGTGTGTGTATGTGTGTGACATTAGAATATATGTCAGGAATGGATAAAAGTATGTATTTTACTTATGGTATGGAGTAGAGTCCAGCTCCCGGGTAACCTTCCAACTTTCCTCATTGATCAAGCATGTTTTTCCACAGTATAGTCCTGGAGCAGAGACTAGCCATGGGACAACATGTTACTTACAATTGTATTTCAGATGCACAGTTTTTGGCTGAGGGTGGGTATCTTTTCAAAACATGACATTCTCAGCTGGAGGTTGTATATCTCAGGTGGAATCCCTAAGTTCAACCCCTAACACTATAGCATAAAGGGAGCACATACCTATAATCACACCCAGCACTCAGGAGGTGGAGGGAGGAGGCTCAGAAGTTCAAGGGTATCCTTAGCTACATAGGAAGCTCGAAGTCAGTCTTGGATACATGAGACTCTATCTTGAAAGGGAAAAGAAATACATGATTTTTTATTCATGTTTTACTTTTGAAACACCTTGGGATTTTTTTTTTTAACCTGTCAGTCTTAGGGTCATAACAAAATAGGAGATGTGTAACAGGGCTTTATTTGCTTGTTGCTCTTCTTCCTGTGTCCTAATGTTCACAGTCAGGGTTGTGCTAGCTAGTGGATCCATTGTACCCAATTATTGCCAGTGCTGGCCACCAAAGCCAGAGGACGGAGAACAGACTCTTCACTTTTTCTGTTCACCTTCTCCTTCTTTGCATCATTATTGATCATTATCTCTAATCTCAAAATGATGTTCAAAGGCAAACAAAACAGTCACTGTGCTGGGACTTTTGAGAATCCCAGGGTTGTGGTGGAAGGAAGTGCCACCCATCAAAATGAGAAGAAAAAAGAATCCATTTAATACAGAGTGACTGGGGAGGGGATCACTCATCAGTATCATTGACGCCTTCCCCACAATTAGTGTGCTCTTGAGGGAAGAATGTTTGATCCACCCACGACCCTGAATATTCTCATTGGGTAGATATAAGAAGACAGACGGTGCTTCACATTGAACTCTGCCAATACTTGTAGTGAAGGAGAGACCCCATCTTAGACTCTATGCCTGGTTCTGGGAGGGCCTCTCTCCTTTTCTGTCCTCTGAACAGGGAGAGGTTAAGCTTAGCCATTAACCCCCAAGTGACCCAATAGAATTTTCGGTCCCTAGGATCCGTTGATTGTCAGGTATGGCTTTGTGGTAATTCTAGCATTTGCAGCCTAGCAATCTGAACCTTCTGTCTGCTTCAATGATGATTTTACATTGTAATGGTTGGTACTAAATCCTTTCGCTTTCTCTCCATAGCCGCTGTTGTGACAAGAAAAGCTGTGGCAACCGAAACGAGACTCCCTCAGATCCAGTGATAATTGACAGGTAGGGACCACTCTTCTTTCCCTGGCGCCTTATTCCTCATTATAATGAAACACCTGCTTTGTGTCGCTCACAGGCGAGGGTTAGGGACGCATGTGGCTGAAGTTTGCCTGTTGGTCCTGACTTACACTGCGCCGAGCAATTGTGATTTTTGGGAAAGCCATATGGAATGTTCTTTGGAGGCCCTTTTCTCGGATGGCTTTGGTTTTGTGTCGGATGAGTGCTCATAAAGTAATATATATGCGTGTGTTCATTCCTCACTCTCTGTGGCTCAGTCCTCATGCCGTACCAGGAAGCTTCAGAAATAAAATAATAATAGTTGGTGATTTATGAAATGCGGTTGGGTGCTTATAAATATTTAACTTTTATTTGAAAAATGTTTGAATCATTATCACTTTTAGCTACAGTAGTTCTGTTGGACGTAATCCATCTACATTTTAAGGTTTTATTTATGCATAAAAGCAGTTTAAAGAGATCTGTGAACCACGATTTTCCTACTGTTATTTCCGGGCTTGATTGCAGCTCCTACAGTATTGTAAGTTGATTAATTTATCCTGCTTGTCTTAATTATTGTGTTTTTAAACAGATCCATATTACTAATCTTACAAGACCAAGTAAATCACTGTAGAGCAATACATCTGTTTCAGTCTGCCAGTGGAGTTTTGAGTCAGTGTGCACATATTATGCAGAGTGGCATCCCAAATATTCATTTTACATTTTAATTATTGAAATTCATTGTATGGAAACATGTATGATAAACCACTCGTTACATAGCATTACTCATTGGGAGTTAAATGGCCTGGAAGCTTTATAGAGACTGTCAATTGTCAGCTAGGAAAAGGACTAGCATCTTCTATTCACTGGGGGAAGCGGGGAGGATGAGTCTTCATTCAAATAAGGCAGATTCCTTCATTGAGGAAAATCAGCAACCAAATGAGCATCCCTTTCTGATCTTCCGTAATACTGTCTTAGGCAGCAGCAAGACAATGATGCAACAGAAGCAATCTGTCAAATTCTTTATGTTTTTAAATTTTAACTTATCCCCTTTCAGATAAAGAAACCAAGGCTTCTAGTTTGTTCGTCTTAGTTTCTATCAAAATATTGTTGGTTATGCCCTCTGCGAGTCTTCAGGTTCTTAGCTCAATATTGATCTCCAAATAGCTTTGTCAAAGTTTCACTTCAGGTGAATCTTCCCGTTAGAATATTCATGAAAGAAGTCGTGAAAAAATATAGACATTTGATGCGCGCAGTAACGTCTTGACCCCAAGTTAAAAGAGGCAAAAAGTTCAACGTACCATGAAGTAGTCTGGTGTCCACAGTGAGGATGGCATGTTCATCTGCGAGGGCAGACACGGCATTCATACACTGTATTTTCTGCTACCTTGATGTCATTTGTGTATGCCTTTTGGAACACAGTTTCCTTTTTGAAGCCAGTATTACTTACTATTGCATTAAAAAGAAGAAAACATCTCATCAAAGAGCCAGCCTGAACACTCCCCAAACTTGGAACTCACGAGGAGTCTGTGGCGTCTCATCTTTTTCTATGTACGAGATGACAAGGGCCCACTGGGCCACCCGCCGTAAAAACAACTTTTTGCTTGTGAACGGGTGAAGCTTTACAGTTCTTCGTTGGGTTTTAAGCCGAGACTCTGATGCAGAAGGCTGATAGGACTGTGGTTTTAATAACATCTGATTTTGACCTGTTCCTGTGGGTTGCGATGGCAGGAGAAACTTGACTCAGCAGCGCTGTAATTAGCCCGCCCCGTGTTTTTGAAACAGGATTGTGTTACCTGGATTGCATTAGTGTGGCTTCTATTGTCGCCCGCCTTGCATCTGTCCCAGTAGGGTACTTAAAACCGTTTTCTTGGCTAGGGGAGTTCAAACAATTTAGGCAGAAATAAGTCTGCGCTTTATGCTGTTGGTGGCTTTGGGGAGATTATTCATGACATCTATATGACAGATATACTTTTCATTCTCCCAACCCCCACCCCTGTTTTGATTAGACAAAGTAAAAGCCCTGTACAGCCGATTTTTTTCTTTTTCTTTAAGGAAGGGACACTTTAAAAACATCTGAGACATCCTGGATGTGTTCAAGTCCCACATATACATTGATTTGCTGGTGATTGCCATTGTCTGGCAACAAGACCAGTTGATTGGTAAGCAGTGAGACCAGTTGATAGGCAGAGCTCCCTGTTGGCCATTTTTATTTGCTTGTGAGTTCTCAAAGTTATTTGCCTCTTCATTTTGCCAAAGAAAAAAATAACAAGTGTCCACTCTTGTCCCTGCGGATATGTGAAGATTCCCCTTCTGAAAGTGAGCGGGTGAAACTCACTAGAATGTAGGCAAAGAAAGACAAAACAGAAAACTCCACAAAATTGCTGCAAAGGCGTCGGGAGGGTCTGATGGTAATGGTGTTTGGATTTCAGTTTCCAGTTTCATTCTGTGTTGCTGATTGTGTAATATCTGTTCTGTGCTCAGGAGTTGATTTGCTTTCAGATTTATGGATACGAGTGTCTGAGCCTGTGGTACTCAGAAGCAACAGTCAAGGTTTTTTGTTTGTTTGTTTGCTTGTTTTTATAAGATGCATACTGTGTGCAACCTAAGGCAGAGGGTATGGGCTGTGGTTAGATGTTACCATAGCTTTAACGCGCAGTCACCTTTCAAAAGCTAATAATCTTGAGTTCCCTTTGCTTGACCTTCAGAATTTGGAAGAACCGTGCTATTTTTTTTTCTTTCTTTATCAGTCAAAAGATTTTTTTGCAGTGATTATTCAGGAAAACTATTTATTAGTGTAGATGGAAGAGGCTTTCTGATCGCACAGAAGTGGTGCCGGGCCAGGCATTTCTGCGTTAAAATTTGGCTACATTATTTGTTGCTGGTGATTTGGAGACCTCCCATTTGGCAAATTGCGTGCGTGCATGTGAGTGTGTGTATGTGTGTGTGTGTGTGTGTGTGTGTGTGTGTGTAATGAAATTAACAAAAACAGCACTTAGACAGATAAGTTTCTATTTCCTTCCAGTGGCATGCAACAAAGTAAGAAAATATGACCCAAATTACTTTTTTTCAGTCATGACAATTTGTCAAAATGTTTATTGGAAAATTGCTGTGTGGTGTAGGATGGGGGCATCTGGAGGCAACTGTTGGGTTACGTTTCTGCTCAATGCCAAATAGCTTGATTAAGAATCATAAAACCTCAGCCTGTGCCCAATGATCCAGACATTTGGGCTGTGCAGACATGGGAAAAGTCAAATGTGTTATGTTCAATAGCTGATGAACAGGAACTAACAACAGCAAATTTCATTATCTTTGAGATAAAGGGCGATGTGTGGTAATTATTGTTAAAGTAAAAAAAGCAAAAAGTGACTTCCAGTTATTGAATTAAGGTGGGGATTGATTTAACATTCACACACGAACTCAGATTTGAATTTAAAAGGTTTGCAATAAAATTCCTGTTTGGAAATTGAATACATTGTAGTTTTATTACTACAGTGGATATCCCTGTGTCCTAACCTTCTGCCTTGGAGTTATCTTAGTTCAATAAATAAAACCTCATTAGACTATTCCCATTTCAACAAGTTTATTAAATTTTGCAGGAGTAATTAGCATAAGCTGTGCTAATTTTTCTGGAAGACTAATGAGGGAGGTTCTTAATTAGGTTTACTTTGTAGGAATCAGAAAAGAGGATAATGACGAAAGTCACATAGGGTACTCTGAATTGGGAACCCACTTTCTCAGAATCCACATGACAACTTCTGTTTCTCTATGGAAACTTCATTATGCGCCCTTTAACTGTACAGATTAAAAGTAAAGACTTTTATTCCGTGTTTAGTTTGAATTAGGATCCTTGCTTAGTTAAGAAAAAAATTATTTTCCTAGACTGTCTTGGAGAGTCGAGATGGATGAATACAGATGGGCTTACAGAAACATCTCTTTCTTTAAATTTTACCATAGAGTTCCTTTCACAGGGATCGCTGATGCTAGACTATGTTGGGCAAGGGAAGTTCTGTATTGTTTTTCAGTTTAGCATCAGTAGGATGGACGGCATCGTCAGACTGACTCAGCAAATTGCTGCAGAAGTTCACAGGGTTGTGGATCCTTAGCTGTCAGCACACAGAATTTGTTTTTAAGGGATAGAAATAATACAAGATAAAGTAGTAAATCGTGTCAGTTACAACCCAATCCTTTTGGCAATATGGATAATATGGTCAAATAACCTTCAAATCTTGAGTCCCTCAGAACTAATATTTAAAACTGAGATTTTTAAAAAGCCCATCAACACTCACTATTCTAAATGACTTGGGTTTGCTGATTGCCACAATCTTGCCTTGTCTGTTTTTTCCACTTGTAAGAATCTCTGCACCTACACTTAGAGCTAAGAGAGACAGACCACAGTGACATTAAGAAAATATATGACTTTTGGGATGCAACACACCTAGCCTGTTTGGAATTGTTCGTGCCACACTTATCCAAAGCTCTCCTAAAAAGAAGAAAAGGAGATGTAGAATTCTTCTACATCTAGGTCATTAAGGTAATAACAACTGGTTTTGCAATGATTATAATGTGAAATGGAATTGTTAGCCAGGAAATAAGTAGAATGCTGATTTTACCTGCCATAGGTCACTCAAATAGAAAACCTCAGCCATGTTCAGATAGAAATTTTTATTGAAGGTCCATGTTTTAATTTAAGAGGTCAGGGTGTAGAGGTCAGACTTGTAGGAAAGCAGTGTTATATCACCATCATGTTAGCTTCTTGACTAAGTTGTGGCCCACATTTTTACACGATCATGTGACCATAAGCATGACTGGGGAAGGACAGTAACATGTAGACTCAGGACACTTGTAGGCAGTGTTTACCATTGGACACGTGGGAGAGAATTTATTCCCCGGAATTTCTGAAGGCATATGGGTCTTCCAGCAAATACCCCTTTCTGTCTCTGTCTCCTAACAATGAAGTCCTTCACTTAGACAATTTCTCAACCTGTGGGTCTCGAACCCACTGGAGGGGAGTCTGGTGCCCCATTCACAAAGGTTGCCTAAGACCATCAGAAAACACAGATATTTACATTATGCTTCACAACAATAGCAAAATTACCGGAGTAATTTCATTGAAGTAGCAATGACATAATCTTATGGTTGAGGGGTCACCACAACCCGAGGTACCTTACTAAAGGGTTGCAGCACATTAGGAAGGTTGAGAACCACTGCCTTAGATGAACATGCATATATGCTACCAAAAGAGACCCTTAGCCAGGTTCAGGACTTCAGTTTATTGCTCTTTCGAGCCCTATCTTCCTCTTCATTTGGGTCGTTCAGAAGGGCCAACCAGTGAGCAGAGAACTGTTCAGCACGGCATGCAAGCTGCTGCATAGGTCACCAAGAACCAGAGGTGCAAATGCATTTCTCAGGACTCTGAGAAACCTTCCATGCCACCTGATTCCCTAACTCTTGACTGCTCAGTTAAAACGGAAGGAAGAGGAATCCATTCTCTAAAGCTGTCCCAGACAGGATACCTGCTGTCCTTCTGGCTGCTCTGAGAGGCTCGGACCTTTTTAACAGTGGAAAGTCAGCACCGCCATGCAGCATGAATTTACAGTTGTTTTCTAGCCCTAGTGCATTGAAACATTTGTTTTCTCACTGGTGATTCACGTGATTATTAACAATGAGACTTACGTGAGCAAGTATCATTCTCAAATTTACATTTATCAGCATTCTGAGCATGAGCTGAGCCCGGAACACTTGGGCATGGTTTGCTACTGTGATAAAAAAAAAAAAAATTACTAATACAATAAGCTAATAGCAGTCTAGATTCCATTTGCTATCAGCTATTCTCAAATATACAACCAGGATACATTAAAATGCATTTCAAATATGCTGACAGTAGATCATAATGCAAAGTACTTTTTACAGGGTGTTACACTATAGCAGACACTGTATAATAAGCAACAGTGGTTTTCCTGTAAAGGAAATTATGGCACAACTTCCAAGAAATGTGTTCAGCAGAGCTTCAGGGCATTGACGAGTGTGTGTGTGTGTGTGTGTGTGTGTGTGTGTGTGTGTGTGTGTGTAAAACACACGGTATGGCTTTGTGTTTCATGTCATCATAAGTTTGTTTCTGTAGTGATTCAGGAAAAAGCAGGAAAGCACTGCAGCTTCATGCGGGCCAGCAATGGCACAGTTAGTTGGAGATGATAGCTCATCAGTATAATAAACATACTCTTACTTTCAAATAAGTTGCTTCAAATTGAGAACAAGCAATGCAAAGCCCCTGCAAGGGTGGCATTTCACTGATACAAATTTTCATTCCATGCCACTACCAGCACCTGGCCAAACTCTCTAATTAAAAAAAAAAAAATTCTGGCCAGATTTAAAAAAAAACAAAACAAAACAAAAAAACAAAAAAGCAACCCACTTAGATGTTCTAGACTAAAGAGAGGGTATTTTGATCATTTTAATTTGAATGAGATGTTATCTAAAATAGACTACCAATTCTTTCTTCGCTTTCCCTCCTCCAGCCTCCCCGCCTCCCCTATCCATCTCTTTATAAACCATGTAACCATACACTGTTCAGGACAGTATAAAAGTGACTCCTATTGCAACCACCGAAATATGGTGAACAGTGCGGGTTTGTCTTTGGTTGCGAGCTGTCTTTACGAGTGTGGGTAGATGAAGATAAATCTCCCTTGCAAACTATTTCTCCAGTTACAAGCTTTTGTCCAGAAGCAAATGAGGGTTTTAATGTTACAGTACTTGTTATAATAGAATTTTAATTGCCTTAATCCTGGTAAAGTATAAAGGAGACACACATACACACACACACACACACACACACACAGAGAGAGAGAGAGAGAGAGAGAGAGAGAGAGAGAGAGAGAGAGAGA
>JADRCD010230844.1:0-10142 GCA_019843815.1 Montemys delectorum
TTTTTTATGATAGGGGCTCTTACTGGCCTGAAACTTGCTAAGTAGGCTATGTCAACTGGCCAGTGGGCCCTGGGCTTCTGCCTCTTTCCACCTCCCTGGCCCTGGAATTGCAAGCATCTACTATCAAGACTGATACTTTATGTGGGCTCTGCAGATAAAACTCAGGTCTTCATACTTGCACAGCAAGCATCTAACTGATACCCGCAACCTGTGAACATTTTCCCTAATAGTTAAACATATTAGTATCTTTAATTGAAGAGGTCCTCTTCTAGACCCTTCCATACCCACAAAAAGGCAATCATAAGGTAGGTATGAGCCTGGATTTTTTTCTAAGTCATTGCTTCCCAGACACCTTTCTCCACCACTCTGAGTTGTTTTGACTATAGTTTTGAATAGATACAGGATGCTCATTGGAGCAGCCAGAGGCCTGCGACAGAAGCGTTTCTTTTTTTATCAAAATAGTAACTCAAATTACAAATCACATCGAGGCTGGCTGCCAGCAATTCATGGACTTTTAGCTCATGGACTGCTGGTTCTCAATAAAAGTAAAGTCATTGAAAGAGTTTTTTCTTTTTTGTCTTTGTTTTTGTTTTTGTTTTTGTATAGAATAGAGTTTATTTAGGGCATGGGGAGGGGAGTTAAGAGAGTAGTAGAGGCAGAGAAAGGCAGAGAGAAAGAGAGCATAGAGAAGTAGAGGCCAGCTATGACCACTTGGAGGGGGGCGGGAATGGAGTGGGAGAGAGGGAGCAAGACAAGAGAGGGAGGCAAGAGCTGTAAGAGCTGTAAGAGATTTGACATGGTTCTTTCCTCAGAATAAGTCTGATACATTTTCAAAAAACAACCTGTTTCCCTCAACTTCTCCGAAGTTTCTACTGCTGGGACAACAGCACTCCTATTCAGAAACCTCCATGACTATGGATTCCGAAGGACAGCATTTGAGTACTCTGTGTGCCCTGGCTATATTTTATAGGTTAAAAACTGGACTTCAAGAGGTATGTGAGAGAGCACTCTGAGCGCAGGAACTGGCCTGGTACTCAGCGTTTCTGTGGATGTCCTTCCTGTCGCCAGTGTTCAATTCCCTAACAAAAGCCTTGCTGTTTCCAGCCAATTGCAGGTCCAGCACAGTGCACTTCACTAGGGTGGCAGTTCTGCAAAGCAGTCAAAACGATTACCAGGATGGAACCAGGCAGGAAACCCACTTCCTTTATGCCCGAATCAAGATGAAAAGAGGAACAGCGGACAGTGAAAGGCCGTGCATTCGGGCTGATCCCCGTGCCGTCACCTCTTGTTACCTGCATGAAAGAAGGGGATTGTTTGGATTTGAGGACTGGGCAAGTTTCTTGATTTTCCGATTCAGCTGCTGTTCATTCACTGGCTCTCGGCTGGCCAAAGCCAAGTGCCATATGTTCCATTTAGTCTCTGGTTCAGATGACAGTGTATACTGCTTTTAGCCTTATTGCCGAGTATGATTTCATTAATAGCCCTCTCCATGTTTTGGTAGAGCTCCAGCTACGGCCTTTGGGAACATATGTCTTACTGGCTTTCTTTGTTTATACACCACAACCCTGGTCTGTGTGTTGGGTACCTGGTGAGCACTTATGCTTGATAGAAACAAAACAAAACATTAGGCAGGGGAATTTTGTCTGAACAGGATACTAAGAAAGACTGATAATATTTACTGAATAATACTTTATAAAAACAACTACATAGAATATTTAAACTTTGAGAATGCCAAACAGCTATCTCAATACATAGTATTCATATTAACAACAGTAGGAAGAGATGAGAAAACCAAAGGTCATTAGTCTACAGATAAGTGTAGATGTGAGACTGAACTAGTCTCCAAAGCTCCATCTCTCTCTATGACACTAACCAACCTCAGTGGCTTTTGTTCTCTAGCACAAACAAAGCAACAGCCATGAAGCTTCCTTTCATACTTAGACATTATGAGTCTGGCACACATCTTTACCACATGCCTATTTTTTAAGAGCCATGTGTCAAGGATAGCTCTTGTAAGATGCATAGGAAGGATTGCAGGGTAAGGATGCAAGCTTTCTGGAATACTCAGGGAAGTGGGTAGCCCACTAAGCCTCCAAGAAAATGGCAGCTAGGAGGTTGGTCCCACCTTGGGATCCGAATTGTTCTTCATGGGCAAGGTGCTATTGTACTCCTGTATAGATACCTGGGGGAGGGGGAGGGCAAGGTACAGGAATAATTCTCTCTTCATAACCATCTAGTAGATATCTGGGAATTGTGCGGATACTTTTTTTATATACCAGAAGTGTAGAAACCAAGAGTATCATTTATTTTTAGTATGTGGCATTTGTAGGTCACTTAAAAATGCAACCACAATAAGATAAACCAGAAAAAAACATGTTTCAGAGGAACCACAGTGCAAAAAATAAATGGTGAGACCAAAAGGAAGAAGGCCTGTTTAAATGATCTGAGGGTGGGTTAGCCTTTCTACATGGGATGCTGAACATGAACATCAATATTATAAGCCTTTATTTTATTTCTGCATGAAACAAAGACAGCAAACAAGGCCAAAAGGCAAATGGAAAGCACCATTGCACCGATGCCAGGCTAATTTCCTTAAATTATAAAGACTATCTACAAGAGTTAATTTAAGGGGCACAGAGAAAAGATTATAACTAAGGAAAAGAAATCAGGGCTGGGGCTGTAGCTCAAGCAGGAAGCCCTGGGTTGGATCCCTGGTACTACATTGGGCGTGAAGATGGTGTGGGTGTGTGGTCTGAGCATTTGAAAGGCAGCTTAGGAGATAAGGAAGATGAGCTGTAGGCAAAAAAGCACACCTGAGTCACGAGAGAAGATACCAAGCTATGGTTCCTAGTTTTAGTCCGTCCGGGAGAGTTTTTCCTTTTTCATGGTGTATATGTGAATTCGCCTCTCTGTATTTTGAGGTATCAGGAAATAATTTTTTATTCCAAAAGAAGCCACATGTGTTATCATTGGAGGCAATGAGTGTGAAACCTGGGCACGCTTTAAGTCATCCTTAGCATGGGTGAATGCAATAAGGTTGGACATGATTAGTCACTAAATACAGCTGTCACATTAACCCACTTAGAAAAGATAATTTAAAAAAAATGTGTTTGGGGGTAGTGTTACAAAATCCCAAATTTTTTCTGCTGTTTAAAACTATATCAGATTATTTTATTTAGCATGTAAATTATATTGCTATACATAAGCTAAATTACAGAGTAAATATTGTCCACCACTAGTGGGGCATATCCTAGAACAAAGTTCATAGGAAACACATGATTGTCAATGTTCTCAAAGCTTTAACAATATGCACTCTCTGTTACAAAGCAAATTCTAATTCCAGGAGTGCTTGCACACAGACAAAAAAAATGATGCTTCCTTAAGAATTCTCATTATCTAGTTTAAAATAGCAACAGATTGGATTCTACCAACTGTCCATCAAGACAAGTCTAGTCAATTAAATTAGGATATACACAGACTCATCAAGGTAATTAAAACAGGATATCCAGGCAGTGATAATCAGGCAACTGTTACATACAAGGGGCAGCTTCTAACTATGATGTGGAAAGATACCCAAGAAATACTGTTAGGGTAGATAGCAAATGTGCACGCAAACGTGTCTGCAAGGTCTCATTTACTCAAGCAAATTAGAAGGTGGGTGTGGTGGGGCACACTAGAAAGTAGAGGGGCCAAGGCAGGAGCAGGATGAGTATGGAGTAAACCTGGGCTACATAACAAGTTCCAGAAGAACTTGAACTACAGAGTGTGCCCCTATGTAAAAACAATCCATAAATAAATAAGTAGAAAAAGGGATGAATGAGTAAATGAATGAATGAATGAAATAAAGTGTATAGCTACTTCAGTTGTCATGGTCTTTGAACACTATTTCTCAGAGGCTGTATGATAGATCTAACAGCTCAAGAAAATTCTATGTCTCATGACAGCATCCTGTTTATTATATGTATATGATGGTTATCAGGTACCCTGTTTTTATTTTTTAAGGTTTTCCTTTTTTTGTCTATCTGAAGAGTCATCATAAAGCTGTTTTACAAACCTAGAAATCTTATTTATCTAAATAAAAACAAATGGACAAAGAAAAATGTCTGACTGTTTTATGGAGAGGAAGAAACATTGTGCTTAGCTTGCTCTCTCTCTCTCTCTCTCTCTCTCTCTCTCTCTCTCTCTCTCACACACACACACACACACACACACACACACACACACACACACACCTTCCTGTCCATTCATTCCTGGAACTTGGTGATTGATCTGGGTTCTCAAGCCTGCTCATTACCTTATGAACCGAGTGTACTCTCTTTAAATCATTCTCTTTAGGAGCATTTTCTGATTCTTTGTGTTGTACATTGTTTCCATAGTAACAGCAATTATCAGCATCTGCTATTATGCTGACCCTTCATATTTTTATTCACCTGACCTTAAAGTTCAAGCAAAGCTGAACAACAATTCTCTAGAGATCCTGCTACTATTTCTGAAACTGTGTCTACAGTCCCTTCCCACCCCAATGTACTTTATTACTACAGGCAGTGTATCTACAGTGTTCATGTATGTATCTTGTGGACATGTATCAGCAACCCAAAAAACCTGTATTGTGAGGAGCATTACTCAGTGTGCTCCCTCTATGAACCATAAAAATACCAACAATACAACAATGTGGATTTAAGCAGTGCAGTTTTGTAGAACTTAGGTTTTGCAGCCAGCCTGCTTTGGTTCAAATGTGGTTCAGATGATGCTATGTTATCTTGGACAACTTACTTGACTTATCTGTGTTCCAGTCCCCTCCTCATCTGCGAAACAAGAATAATAGTTACTTAGAGGACTGTTTTCTGCCTTAAATATATAAAAGACATTGACAGCTTTTTCTGCCTTTGCAGAAAAGAAGTAAAAAGCTTTAACAAATGTCTACTATTTAGAAGTTTCTCTAAGTGCCATTTTAGTGGTAGACTGGCTACTGCAATTTTGTAGTTTTCTGAAGTTAACACTGTAACACTCTGTCATCCTTATGAATTCCAAATGGTGATTCTGGTTGGGGGAGAGACATAGCATTTCTCTCCTTTCCTTCACAGTCTTACAGGGATTGCATAGACAGGACAGCCTGGAAGGAGACTACTAAATCATACAGAGTTCATTTCTGTGGCCCAGGTTGTTTAACTGCAACTCTGTCCAACGAGTTTATCTATCTACTCAAAAGCCAGATGATTGTTTTCATGTTCTATGTGCAGTGCTAGGGAAAAGGGTAGGTGTTCCTGCCTGGGAAAGCGGCCATCGAAAGCAGCAGGAAAGCCAGAACCACCACATTACCAGGCAGACACTTTCCCAACTGTAACATGTTCTTAACACTATCTTCTGTGGAGTACTTCATACTTTCTGATAGAGTTTCAATGAATCAGCACAAGTATCTAGAACTTGACCAGTACCCTAAGGCCAGGCGTGACTGACCCACAATAGTCACACCTTCAACGCTTCATCAAGGGAACATTTTAAAGGTATCATTGAGTACAACTCAGTACTCATACTTAATATTATACTTAGTACCATCTAGTTAGGGCTCATCAACAAATACTATAGACAGATGGGGGTGTGCACATACATGCGTGCACACACACACACACACACACACCTACTGACAGATTACATATCTTCTGTAAACAAAAACTAGCTTTGTTTTTCCTCTCTACTCTAACACCACCATATTCATGACAGCAGATTTTATAGAAGGGAGAAGATGGACCCCTCATCTACCTCATTGTAAGAAGGGAAACAGAGAAAAGAGTCCTTCCTACCAGGCAATACATTTCTTCCTATTGATTGATATCAGTAGCAGTTTCATTATTGGCCACTAGAAAAATCACCCTTGTAATGCCTTCTCCTACACATTAATCTCTTGCTGCTGAGTAGCTTCTGCTCCCAGGAAGCATACTGATCTCATAGTTTCATTCTATGATAAGATACTCTGACCAAAAGCTACTCAGGGTTGGAAAGGGTTTATTTCATCTTAAACTTCTAGGTCACAGCCCATTATCAAGCTTAGGTAGGAAGTCAAGGCAGGGATCTGAAGGTAGGAACCAACAGCTGCTTTCTGATTCATTCTCTGACTTGCTCACTGGGTCATGTTCAGATAAATTTTTTGTACAACCCAGTCCAACTCGCCTAAGGATAGTGCTGCCCACAATGGACTGGGCTTTTCTACATTCATGAACAATCATTTTAATTCCTAACAGTCATGTCCATGGGACAATATTATGGAGGTAATGTATTAGCTATGATTCTTTTCATACATGACTATAGGTTGTGTCAAGTTGATAATAAAAACTAACCAGGACATGATCCTGGTATAATTATTGACAAGGAGCTAGGCAAAGCAACCACTGTACCATCTACATGCCTAATCCTTCCCTATAGGCTAGGTCTGTCTTGTCTTTTCTTTATGATAAGAACCAGACCTAAGAACAGAGTATTTCTTTGACCTATTTCTGATACTTAATTGAAAACGAGCTGCCTTATTTCAACATGACCTTCATAAATAAAGGAGAGAATTAAAAATGTCCAAAAAATAGATATCTTAAAATTCAGATCTTTTACTGTGGACTCCTCTATATTTATATCATCTATCCACCAAATGATGATCTATGCATTAATTATATACCTATAAGACTATCATATATTTTTTATATCTATCAACCTATTACTTATCTACTACCCTCATTTAAGTGTACCATATTTGTTTTGCTCTAAATTTCCTTTCTGTTACCAATTCTTATTTGTATTTGGTTTTTGTCATCCAGTTTTAGAAACTGACCTATGTACCAGACTAAATTAGTATTGTTAACTTGAAATTATTGATTGAGCTGATTTGCTTACATTTCAGTTTAGCAGCTAGGGAATGAGAGGGCAGAGGTACCAAACAACCTTGGAACCACAGTGGGCAGAGCCACTTTGGATCCTGTATTGCTGTGCTGCAACATCAGCACACCCAAGAACTTGGGTATTCAGGGGAGGGCAAGAGAGGTTAGCATGATGGAGGTCAGCCCTCTTGGATACAGTGGTACTATATTTGTCTTCAACAGTTTAGAACCCAAAGCTCAGCATAGCCAGTAAAGAAACTGCTCCATCGCAGAGAGAAATAGACAAAGCTTAGGGAAAAAGACAGAGACTGAGTCAATAAATAGTTAACATGGAATGAGACGTGGAGGCAATGAATTTGAGGTAGGGTTTGTTTTTCTCTTAATCTTTGCAGTTTTTGTCACCTGAAGATTGGATGGACCATTGTTCTTTTGGAAAACTCTAGCTTTGTAAAAAAAAAAATGAGAACAGAGTTAAAAGAAAAACTCACAGCGATTTTCTCTTCCTCATCTTACAAATGGTTCTACCAAAGGTTTGCCTTTCTTGGCTATGCAAACAAATGCAGTTCAGGTTGTACAGTCATCAGTGGAATCTGCTGGGCCTCCATTCTAGCCTCCAATTGGTTTGGATCGATAGAAGACTTTCAGTTTCTAAATTCTTTCTAAGTAACATAAATTTTCAATTCCAGGCCCTTTCTTGGAAGCAAAGGGGAAGCCGTGCTTTTCACAGAATCAAATCACATCTTATTTATTTATTTATTTATTTATTTATTTATTTATTGTAACTGAACCTCAAACATAGGAGCATTAAATTTACATTAAGTTCTCTGAGCATGTTTTATATTGGGATGTTGCCCTACAAAGGAAAATCTTCTAAAACCTGCTGTTCTCAGTCTTGTTGAGTAACATCTTAGCACATGTTTTCTCTGTGGTCCGTGTGTGCCATGTCATCTGGAGAGCCTCTCAGATAGGAACTACGCTTACACTTTTAAAAATGTGTGTGTGTCTGTGTATCTTTGTGTATAACTGTATATATAATTAAAATGCTGAAATAAATGTTGCTTGAATCTAATATTATCATGTCAAGAAAGGTGAAATAAAAATGAAGAATACCTTTAATAGTGAGGTGTCATAAAGATGAAAATATCTCAAATTCTGTGAGTCCCTACAGAAATGAAGGGAAAAAAGGTCTTTAATTGACAGATTATTATCTGAAATAGGAAAGGAAGCTCTCATTGATGAAGAGGTGGCCCACACTCATTCATTGCTGGAGAAGACCTATAAAGAAATTAGTAAGTAGAGAAGGAAAGTGAATAGGCAAAAATAGTGCCTGGGAGGCCTCCTAACCTGGTGACACCATTCACTCAAGGGACCTTCACCAGTCATTAGATGTTGGTGGTTCCATGATCTTTCAGGAAACAAAAGGGTAAGACAGGCCCTGTCACCCAGATATCTAACAAGCCACCAAGGACACTTATGTGAAACAATAACTTGAAAGAAAAAATGAACTGAACAACATTCTCTGAGATCTAAGACAGAGGTCTGAATGTCTATGGGGAGTCTCATGGAAAGCTTCCTTGAGAAGTCTGGAATGGGTCTTGGAATGAGTCATGTCAATGTGAGCAACAGGAAGCATGCTGGGAGATGCCTATAATGTGCTGTTAGCCATAGTCCAGAACTGAACCTTCAGATGGACTACTCTAGGATTCAACAATTTGGAGAAACAATTTCAAAACCTTACACAACACCTCTTGGTAGTAGATAAGAATACAATCTTGTCTGGCCCCTTTAAGAACCCTTAAGTTTATAAAGGAAAAACATGGGGAAAAATCAATTGTGATTGACTAAGGCAAGAACAGGAGGAAAATGGTTAGAGCCAGCATCTCCTGTATGGTCACTGCACCAAACATTGTGGCTTTATCTTTCCTAGTACTTGATATTCAGAACTGCTCTGTGAGTGTGTACTTTTATAACAAAGGCAAGACAAGGTGAGTAATTTACTCATTCAAAAGTAATTACTCAAGATCCCTTACAAAGAATATGGAGGGTGCTAAGATTCAAGGTCTCATCCTTAGGACTTTAGGTCATGTACTTTAATCACCGTACAGTTGCTTGCCTGTGGTTTTCTATAGGAAAAACACTAATATTTACCGAAAACTTAATACTAGATTAACTCCCCCTTGAGGATTAGATGTACCCACACTATGTGTGAGTCAATGGAGTAGAACACAAAAATGTCTTCAGATCTGTTTGTCTAACTCTGGATCCCATCTCCCTTCCAGCAAATCAAAGAGAAGTGAAAGACAAAGTCACCAATGACCCTGAGAGGTCTCAGGCAGCTAAAGAAATGTGGGAAGTGATGAAGTGAATTGAAAAGAAAGTAAAAATGTAGCTGCTGTGAAGTAGGAGAGACCATGCCAGGTGCATAATGAATTGGAGGAGAAACAAAGAGTCACTCACAAGCAGCAGGTCAGATGTGTGCTGTGGGTAGCCTATGGATAGTCACAGGGCTGCCTTGAATGCTTCAGCAGGTCTGATGGACCACCAGGCTCTTCCATGGTGAAGGAAGTGAATATGCTCCTGTGTGTCTAGGGGACACTAGAAGCTGTTTACGATGGGAAAAATTCTCAATCCTATTTGCATTTAGACAGATCTCCTTGGCAGTCTTATGACATATGGAGTGACGGAGAGGCAGTAATTGGATTCCTTGAGGTGGCAGAATTGACGGAACCCAGTGAATGAGAGAAAGGAGTGTGGGATGAATCCAAGGTTTCTAGTGTGGGATGGGAGCCTGCTTGCAGATTGCAAAAAACTGAAGAGAAATAGCAATTTTCTAGGAAGAAATAGTAAGTTCAACCTTGGCATGTTGAATTTGAAAAGGTTTTGGTACAGAACGAGACTACATACAGGACAGCTCACAGATAATTCTGGAAATTAGGAGAAAATGTAAAGTTAAATTTTTTGTCACTCTGCTCTTGTCTAAAACTCAAAGAAATAATATGATCAAGATCAGGCAGGTCAACAGTTACTCTGGCCTGTTTTTGTTGATTTTGTCATTTCACAGAAGGGAGGTGTGTGTGTGTGTGTGTGTGTGTGTATGTGTGTGTGTGTGTGTTTGTGTGTGTGTGTGTGTGTTTGTGTGTGTGTGTATGTGTGTGTGTGTGTGTATTTACCTCCTTCTCTTCTTTGTGTAATTGAAATCTATAAAACCCAACCCTAATCTAAGTGATCCTGATTCTGTAACAACTATAGCCACATCCCAGTGGCCTGGCTCTGGACACA
>JADRCD010230845.1:3212-13552 GCA_019843815.1 Montemys delectorum
GGGGCAGGAACTCTAGGCAGGAACCTGGAGGCAGGAACTAAAGCATAGTCCATGGAAGAGCCCTGCTTCCTGGCTTACTTTTTAAAGCTTGCTCAGTCTGCTTTCTTTCTTTCTTTTTTTTTTTTTTTTTTTTTTTTTTTTTTTTTTTTTTTTTTTTTTTTGGTTTTTTTGAGACAGGGTTTCTCTGTGTAGCCCTGGCTGTCCTGGAACTCACTCTGTAAACCAGGCTGGCCTTGAACTCAGAAATCCCCCTGCCTCTGCCTCCCAAGTGCTGGGACTAAAGGCATGAGCCACCACTGCCCGGCTTTTTTTTTTTTTTTTTTTTAAAGATTTATTTATTGATATATGGAAGTACACTGTAGCTGTCTTCAGACACACCAGAAGGGGGCATCAGATCCCTTATGGGTGGTTGTAAGCCACCATGTGGTTGCTGGGATTTGAACTCAGGACCTTTGGAAGAGCAGTCAGTGCTCTTAACTACTGAGCCATCTCACTAGACCCTCATTCTGTTTTCTTAACACCATATAAGATTACCTGTCTGTCAAATTGCCCCCACTAGGCTGGGCCCTTCCACATCAATCATTAAACAAAAAAAGTCCCTTAGGCTTGCTCACAGGTCACTCTGGTAGAGTCATTTTCTCAACTGAGTGTACCCACTTGCCTTTAGGTAGTGTCAAGTTGACAAAAAAAAAAAAAAAAACTAACCAGGATAGGATATTTCCAAAGAGGTTTAACTGAGGAGGGAAAGCCCACCTTGAAGTGGGTGACACTTCTAATAGGGTTGGGTTGCACTCTGAATACAAAGAGAAGGAAGAAAGCTAGCTGAATTCTAGAATTCCTTCCTTTTCTTCATAGTTTATCCTGAGAGCATCAATCTCATACTCTGACTGCCACAGGCCCCTGCTGCCATACTTTACTACAATTCCTAGATTGCATCTTCAAACCGTGGTCCTTCAAAATAAACTCTTCTTGCCTTAAAAGTTTCTTGTCGGGTATTTGATTACAGCAATGAGTCATATCTCCCCCATCCTCAGGGTCTTACTATGTAGCCTTGGCTGTCCTAGAACTCACAGAGATCTACCTGCCTCTGCTTCGTGTATGCCACCATTGCCCAGCTTCCAATTTTTTTTTTTATACATATCTATTTTGTGTTTGAGTGTTTTGCCTGAATGTTATATCTGTGGGCCTCATGTGTGCCTGGTGTCAGTGAAGGCCAGAAAAAGGCATCAGATCCTCTGGAACTTGAACCTGAGTCCTCTGCAAGAGTACCAACTGCTCTTAACCACTAAGCCAATTCTCTACCACTGAGCTAACTCTCCAGCCTTCATACTAACTTTTTAACACAAAACTCAAAAGTCTTGTTTTTATAGGAGTTTGGTCATTGCTTTGTGGCTTTGATGCAGTTTTACTGCCTTACACAAACTTGAGGCATATCCACAAATAAAGCTTCCACCCCTCAACAAACGTTAGTATGAGCTATTAAATAACCTACATGGTCATAAAAGATCCATGTTTTACTTTGTGCTCAGATTCCTGTGCATATCAACAATTAGTGCCGGGCAGTGGTGGTGCATGCCTTTAATCCCAGCACTTGGGAGGCAGAGGCAGGTGGATTTCTGAGTTCGAGGCCAGCCTGGTCTATAGAGTGAGTTCCAGGACAGCCAGAGCTATACAGAGAAACCCTATCTCAAAAAACAAAAAAAACAAAACAAACAAAAAAAAAATTAGTACAGAGTTCCTTGATGAATCCTAAAGACCCAGCCCTTCAAAGATCCTGCTTCAATACTATAAGTGCTACCTGCTCCTAGAATTGGCTCTTCAGCACAGAGAAGTTATGAGTGATCATTTGGGATTTTCTCTTTGGCAGCTCATTTTAGGTGGGTCCTGCATTTGATTCAATTCAGCATTTTTTTAAATTTTGTTTTGTTTGTTTGTTTCCAGACAGTGTTTTTCTGTATAGCCCTGGCTATCCTGGAACTCACTTTGTAGACCAGGCTGGCCCCTCCAAATGAGAAATCCACCTGCTTCTGCCTCCCAACTGCTGGGATTAAAGGCGTGCCCCACCACCACCGCCAGGCAGCACTTTTTTTTAAAGATTTTTATTATTATAAATAACTACACTGTAGCTGTCTTCAGATGCACCAGAAGAGGGCGTCAGATCTCATTACGGGAGGTTGTAAGCCACCATGTGGTTGCTGGGATTTGAATTCAGGACCTTTGGAAGAGCAGTCGTTGCTCTTACCCCCTGAGCCATCTTACCAGCCCTCAATTTAGCATTTTTAAGCTCCCTCCTGTCCATCTTGGTTTTTTTTCTTCGTATAGGTGTGTAATCAATCGTCTCGCCAGCAAGAACGCACTTGGACACCAGGATCCTTCTGCAGCAAGTGTTTATTGCATCTTTAAGAGGAACACCCCAAGCCCCGAAAAGGCACTGCTTATATACACCCTGGAGCGGCGTGTTCATTTCTGATTGGCTGTTTGCTCATTACCTCATGTGCCGCCCTGGGATGGGCTGTGACTTGGCTCGCTCTGGCCCTTAGCACATGCGCAGACTACTTGTTTACAGGGAGAGGACACCGGATGCTGGCACCATATTGTAATGGCGATTGAGGTGGCTCTCTACATAGGTGCACTATACTTTTTGTTGAAACAAAGCTGAAACAAAGGCAAACACTTTTAGCATGTCCAACTACTCTTTGCTTTAGCATTGATCTTGATTTCATCTGGTTATATCTTAAAGATGTAGAGCTGTCAGACAAAAGGTCTATTTCCCAGGAATGGTATTGTTACTGCTACAGGCCAGGTAGGTCTCTACCATCAGAAAAAAATTATATTTATTTGCTTTGTATGTGGTAGCACAGGTATACCATGGTGTGCATGTGAAGGTCAGAAGATAACTTGCATGAATTGGATTTTTCTACACTATTCAGTTCATCAGTCTTCAAAGCAAACACCTTTATCTGTTAAACCACCTTACCTGTTTTTTGTTTTAATGCTTCTTACTCTCATTTCCATACCTCAGCTGTTTTCTCCTTTCTAATTTAGGTATCTTTTGGATAACCCTGATGTCGTTAGAGGAAAATCTGTCTTGGATCTTGGGAGTGGATGTGGAGCTACAGCCATTGCTGCTAAGATGAGTGGAGCATCAATGATCTTGGCCAACGACATTGATCCCAGTAAGGACTGCATATTTTAAAACATTTAAAACTCATCCTCTTATTTTAAACTGATTAGTCTTTTAGGGAATGAGGTGGCAAGGACTTCCCTTGTCTGAAGGTAGGCAAAGGTCCACCCTGTTGAATGTGCCCCCACCTGCAGGTAGTTTCTCACCCTGTGATCTGGGGAATGTTAATTATCCTTTCCCTTCCAGAGAGTTCCTCTACCTTCCTAAAGTTCCTGAGCTTATTATTATTTTTTAAATATTTATTTATTATTATAAATAAGTACACTGTAGCTGTTTTCAGGTGCATCAGAAGATGACATCAGATCTCATTACAGGTGGTTGTGAGCCACCATGTGATTGCTGGGGTGTGAACTTAGAAGAGCAGTAGGTGCTCTTACCTGCTGAGCCATCTCACCAGCCCCTGAGCTTATCTTGTTAAGGAAATTCCTGGCCTCCCAGTGTTTTTCTGAGATGTCCCTGTTTACTCGGATGTTACACCATCATGATAGTTTATTGTTTTGTTTTGTAATCTGATACTATGTGGTATGTTCAATGGCTCTTAAACTGGTGGTGCATTTCCCCAAGAGGATCTGATTTGTTTGCCAGACATTCCACAGGGATACTTGTAGGGGCACACATATTAACTCAGGCTTGAGAATGCCCTAAAATATCTAAGTAATGTTTATTTGAAACAAAATCCAAGTAAAGATAGGCTTGTGTCTTTAGTAGATATTTTTACTGAATTAAGACCCAATCTGGCAGGGCAGTAGTGGAGCATGCCTTTAATCCCAGCACTTGGGAGACAGAGGCGGGCGGATTTCTGAGTTCAAGGCCAGCCTGGTCTACAGAGTGAGTTCCAGGACAGCCAAAGCTATACAGAGAAACCCAGTCTCGAAAAAACAAAAACAAAAACAAAAACAAAAAAAAGACCCAATTTGTGTTGGGTGTGGCAGCCCACATCTTAAATTCCAGCACTCAGGAGGTAGATGCAGTTACAGGCTAGCTAGGGCTACAAAATGAGATCCTGTTTCAAACAAACAAAACAAAACCAAAAACCAAGAAAGAAAAAGGCCCAAGTTGTGATGTAGTAATCTTGGGTCAACCCAGAGAACACAGAATGACAATAGATTGCTGCAATAACGTGAGGTTTATTGATCCACGTGGGTGGGGTTGCCTACCCTACCCTCACAGGGAGGGTCAACCCTGAACTCAGAAAGCACACATCTTTTATACTTTACAGAGGGCAGATTTTTTTCAACAGGGCTAGCTGGCTTACTCTGGTTGGTGGAACACAGAACAAAGGATCTCATCAGGCATTGGTTGGCTTGCTCAGGGGGCTGTTTTTGGCTTAGTCAGCCAACTTCCCTATCCAGCTCTGCACCTGGCCTTGAAAAGTCCCTGGAAAAGGGCTGAGTAACTAGGTGGTAGGGGGATTGTCATCTGCAAGATCAGGGTGACAGTTTGTGGTCTTTTTCGAAATTAACCACAGGAGGGGTTGGGGGTTATTCCAAGAACTGCTAATCTTGTTTTCGTGGACCTTAACATCATTGCGACCACCAGTTATTTTTGTTTTGGCTGGTCTTAGCCTGGTCATTCTGTTTCAACATCCTGACCACTAGAAAACACATAGCCAAATGGCTGAAGCTGCTGCTTGCTACTGTAAAACTTTGTTTCCACACTGCTTGCTGCCCACAGGAGCTGGAACATGGCCCCTTATTTTACTTTATTTCTACATTCCCACAACTTTGTTTTTCACTTTATTACTTCAGTGATAGTTGAGCTTTTATTTCATATGATTTTTTTCTCTGAACCTACCCTCATTTAGAGTAGAGCCCTTCGGAGATCTTATTTTATTAAGAGATTTCAGATATAACTTAACCAAGCCCAACATTTGTTTTTCTGTATATAAATAAACATACAAAACAATAACCCACCACTGTTCTTCTGTATTTAATATATAGCCTTTTAAAAACATTCCTTTATTGGCTATAGCCCACATGAGAAAGTGATAGACCACCGTGAATATAATACCAAATAAGAGCTTTATTTAAGCTAGAGAACTGAGAGCAGGCTCTTGTCACAAAGAGCTCTATGACCGTATATTATGCACTACAGAATTTATACAAACAAAACACCACAATTAAATCACATGGGTGCAAGCTAGGAGAGTCTTTACTTTTAACAAGGGATCATTTCCCAGCAAAGAAGGAGGAACACTGATCTGTTAAACATTTTAGAAGCATCATTTCTCAGGCGAAACTGTTTTGTCAAGCAGGATATAATTCTGGGTGTGGGGGTGGGTATGGGGTCAGGATAACCTGATCTCTCTCCTAGACCATTTCCCTTCTCTCTCTCTCTCTCTCTCTCATGTTCTTTTGAGACAGTTTCATATAGCCCAGGATGGTCTCAATTAGCTCTTTAGCTAAGGATAACCTTAAATTTATGATCTTCCTATTTCCACTTTTGGGGTTATAGGCATGCACCACCATGCCCAGCCTCTTTGTTTTGCTCTTTGTTTGTCTGAGAGAGGGTCTTAGCCTGAAGACCCAGCTGGCTTGGTACCTCCCTTTGTATCCCAGGTTGGCTCATATTTGCAGGGATCTTTCTGCTGTATATTACCAAGCCTTGGAGTGACAGGTGTCCACCATCATGCCTAGTCAGTATATAATTTATACTGGCATAAATTTTAAACTTCTTTGCCTAAAAAATAACAACAGGAACTGGAGAAATTGCTTAGTGGTTAAGAGCACTGGCTGCTCTTCCATAGGACCCAGGTTCAATTGTCAGCATCACATCGCCCCTTACAACTCTCTGTAGTTACAGTTCCAGGGGATCCAATACACTCACACAGACATGAATCCAGACAAAACACATATTAAATAAAATTGAAAACAACAAAAACAAGAAAAAATTAAGTATTAGACTGTTTTTACATTTATTAGTTCATTGTGAGTGTGCTGCAGTGCATATCACATGGGGCGATCAGGGACAGCTTGTGGGATTTGGGTCCTCCTTTCCACTATGTGTGTTTTATGTATTGAACTTTATTTTTGTTTGTTGAAACAGAGTCTTTCTATCTAGTTCTGGCTATCCTGGAACTCCTTATAGAGACCAGGCTGGCCTTAAAATCACAGAGACCTGCCTGTCTCATCTGAGATCTGGGATTTAAGTTGTGTGTCACCATTCCTGGCCTTCAAGTGTTGAACTCATTATGTTTAGCAGCAAGCATCTTAACCTGCAGAGCCTTCTCATTGGCCACTATTGTTAGATTTTAAAAGTGTTTAAATAATAAATTAGAATAGTCTACTGATACATGCTTATAGACCCAGTCATCATATGTTTTCTAAAGTTGCAGGAATGGCGATTACACTAAATTGCAAATTAAATGGACTGAATCCTTTTCCTGTTTTAACTGAAAACATTTTGAATACCCAACAAGGTAAGTTTGATCTCATTGTTCTTGGAGATATGTTTTATGATGAAGACCTGGCAGACAGTCTTCACCTGTGGCTGCAGAATTACTTTTGGACCCATGGAACCCGAATACTGATTGGTGACCCTGGGAGGCCGCAGTTCAGTGGACATAGCATTCAGCATCAACTGTACCAACTAGTGGAATACTCACTTCCAGAGCCAACCCAGCAAGATAACAATGGACTGACCACAAGTGCTGTATGGGATTTTCATCCCTGATTTGTCAAAGTGCTTTTCAAGTATGAATATAGTTCTATTTGTGGTAAGCTCTAAAAATTTCCTTTGTAGGAGGTCCTCAACAGTTTAAAGAATGCAATTCAGTGGTGTGTGGTGGCTTGGGCCTTGAATACTACCACTTGGGAGGCTGAGGTAGGCACATCTCTGTGACTTTGAGGCCAACTTTGTCTATAGCGAGTTCAAGGACAGCCAGAGCTATATAGTAAGACACTGTTTCAAAAATTGATAGAGATAGGTAGGTAGATAGATAGATAGATAGATAGATAGGTAATAAATTTCTTCATTTCTTTGCTATGACACCTTGAATAACTCCGTATGGTTCACTAATGTTAGTTATGGTTATGGTCCCATTTCACATACCAAGGTGTCAGGATTTTATAACAAAACACTGTATCATGTACAATTGATTATGTAGAAGGTATATGTATGTATGGATATAATATACATAATTTGCTTCAGTACTAATAAAATATCTCTGGAAAGATAAATAAGGAACTGAAGTGTTATCTGATACTGTAACAAAATAACTGAGGAAATCAGCTTAAAAGAGAAGTGATTTACAGGGCGGTGGTGGCGCACGCCTTTAATCCGAGCACATGGGAGACAGAGGCAGGCTGATTTCCGAGTTCGAGGCCAGCCTGTTCTACAGAGTGAATTCCAGGACAGCCAAGGCTACACAAAGAAACCCTGTCTCAAAACAAAACAAAACAAAACAAAACAAAACAAAAAACCAGAAACTACGCCATAAGCCACCTGCTTCAACAGCAGACCCCAAAAGTCCAAGGAACTAGACAATAAAATCTCCCACCCAAGGAATGGCCTGAAGATAGCCACATGAATGGGAGATATCTGATCTCAAGATAGGCCATCTGGGCTGGGTAGCCCATCCTGTGTTTAATCATTCATGAAGCAGGAATGCAGTCCTGGCACTCAACAATGAGGCTTTAGATTACCTTGTAAGTGTGGAGAAGTTTAGAGTTTTAAAAATAAGAGCATTTATTAAAAATGTGGTAGTATATAGTGTATAACCTCTACTTAAGAAGTCAGGGGAAAACTTCTGTACCTAGCCAGGAATGCAGATTGGTCAGTTTCAGGAACTTGTTGGTTGCAAAGCCCCTAGTTGGGGGTCTACACAAGAAGCAAGATATGAATCATCTAGGTGGTCAGCCATGAAAAGAATAACCATTGTCCAAACCACATTCTTGTGACAATGAAAGTGCAGAATGTTTTTCTTGTGACCCTGACTCAATTAGGGGCTGGGTCTCTTAGAATTTTCCATTGTTTTCCTGTTATGTTTCCTTGGTAACCCCCTCACCCCCCTACTTTGTGGTTTTTCCCTTTAAATACCCCTTACTTCTTGTGTTCAGGGTCGAACTCATCTGGTCTGCTAGGCTATGTGTTCAACCCCAGATCTGGTTTCCCTACCCCCCCCCCCCCTGAATAAACCTCATGCTGTTGCATCAAGATCAGTCTTGTGAGTTATTGGGTGGTTGTGTCATCTCGAGACTTGAGTGAGGGTCTCCCCAGCTCTGGGGGTCTTTCAACCTAACCCTAACAATATAATAAAATAATGAAATGTTTACCTAAAGAAGGGTGGAAGAAAAATTTAAAAAGATCATTTAGTAGAAATGTATAATGTATAAGCTTTTACTTAAAGGGCATGAGAAATTTTCTCTGAAATGAGCCAAGAATATAGGCCACCTAGTTCCAGGAATCGGTCAGCCACAAAAGCAGGATGTAAGGAAATGGTCAGCCATAAAGTGAATGACAATGACAAGGCCACTTTCTTGAGAATAATGAGTATGCAGGGTGTTTTCCACTTGACCCATGGGTTGGGTCCCTTTGAAATTTTCTACTGTTTGTATGTTATGTTCCCTTGGTAACCCCCTCATTCCCCTAGTTGGTGGTTTTTCCCTTTAAATACCCTACAAAGACTAAGTCACTTTGCTTCTATAGCTAACCTGCCTAAGTTGGTGTAAGGTCAGAAGCTACAATATCAGGCTTTAGCACCTCACAGTAAAACAGAGGGTATTAAGGAGGGTATTTGATCTATCTCTGCAGAAACTGCTTGGCTCTAACTCCCAGACTGCCTAGTTGAAGTCACAGGAAGAAGAGTGGGAGAAGGAGCACAGTTAGGAATGAACTTGGTGTTTACTCGACAATGTGAAATTGAAAGACCCCTCAAGAGAGGAGACCCTTACTCTAGTCTCAGGATTACAAGACACCCCCCCCCCCCCCCGAAACTCAGGAGAGACGGATCTTGCTGCAAACACACGAGGTTTATTCGGGGACACCAGTCACTGGGGCTGAGCTTATAACCCATGCAGGGGCAGAGGAGTTGGACCCCAAGCTCAAGAAGTGTAGGGTATTTAAAGGAGAAAACCACAAACCAGGGGGAGTGAGGAGGTATTCCTACCCAAGGTATTCAGTCAGTTAGGGAGGGGAACATATTCATTTTAGGAATGTAATCTTCACCTATGGGTTGGCAGGGTGGAGAGCCTCGGGAACCAGTTGACCTTCATTCCTAGTTCTGCCCTCATTGTGGTTCCACCAGGAGGGGCAGGTCTCAGAGCCCTGAGGCTCTGAATTAGCCAAGTTCCTGGAACTCAGAGCTCTGAACTCCCTGACCTGCATTCTTAGTTCTGCTTAGTTGGCTAGGGGTCATAAAAAACTTTTTTTATACCTTCATACTTTTCAAAATCAATAGAACTTCAGTAAACAATCTCTATAATAGTCTCACTATGAAGCTTTGGCTGGCCTAGATCATGCTAAGTAAATCAGGCTGTTCTCAAACACAGAGATCTGCCTGCCTCTGCCTCTTGAGTGCTGGAATTAATGAGGTACTACCATGTCCAGGTCTATAATAGTATTTACACACGCTAGGCCTGGAAATAGTCTAAAAGTATAGCTCCTACTTAGAGGTTAAAGTTTTCAAACTGTACTGTGGGAACTTAGCCATTAGTTGAACTCAATGGGAGACCAGCTCCCAGAACTTAGAAACAATGGGAGACCAGCTCCCAGAACTTAGAGACCAGGGCGACAGGCAGAGAAAAAGAAAAAGGAGGTAACAAACAATTGCCAGGTGGCTAACCTGTTCCTGAACCCTAGCACAAGCCAGCACCAATCAGAGACCACCCCGTACTTTCCTTTGCCTTAGTCTCCCCTCTGCCCCAGCAACTATGTAGGCATAAAAACCTGTTTAAATTTTTGCTTGGGGCCAGACTCCTCTACCCCTGCATGGGATATGAGTCTCGCCCAATGCTGAATAAAAGAGCCTCTTGCTGATTGCATCAAGTTCTCGTCTTCGTGATATTTGGGGTTGTAGTTCCTGAGCCCTAAAAGTGGGGTTCTTCCCCCCTTTTTCCAGGAAACTACACTACCTAGCATGCATGGAACCCTATGTTCAATATTCAGTAAATGCGCGTGCATGGGCGAGCACACACAAACACACACATACACACACACA
>JADRCD010230847.1:5574-28645 GCA_019843815.1 Montemys delectorum
TCCTCTTCTTCCTCTTCTTCCTCTTCTTCCTCTTCTTCCTCTTCTTCCTCTTCTTCCTCTTCTTCCTCTTCTTCCTCTTCTTCCTCTTCTTCCTCTTCTTCCTCTTCTTCCTCTTCTTCCTCTTCTTCCTCTTCTTCCTCTTCTTCCTCTTCTTCCTCTTCTTCCTCTTCTTCCTCTTCTTCCTCTTCTTCCTCTTCCTCTTCCTCTTCTTCCTCTTCCTCTTCTTCCTCTTCCTCTTCCTCTTCCTCTCCTCCTCCTCTTCCTCTTCCTCTCCTCCTCCTCCTCCTCCTCCTCCTCCTCCTCCTCCTCCTCCTTCTTCCTTCTCATCTTTCTCCACCTCCTCCTCCTCCTCCTCCTCCTCCTCCTCCTCCTCCTCCTCCTCCTCCTCCTCAATTGGATATTTTCTTTATTTACATTTCAAATGTTATCCCCTTTCCTGGTTTTCCCTGCAGAAGCCCCCTCTCTCATCCCTCTCCCCCTGCTTCTATGAGGGTGTTCCCCTTCCCACCCACCCACTCCCATATCACCACCCTGGCATTCCACTACACTGAGGAATCCAACCTTTACAAGACCAAAGGCCTCTCCTCCTATCAATGCCAGACAATGCTATCTTCTGCTACATATGTGGCTGGAGTCATGGACCCTCCATGTCTACTCTTTGGTTGATGGTTTAGTCTCTGAGAGCTCTGGGGGTCTGGTTGGCTGATACTGTTGTTCGCCCCTTCAGCTCCTTCAGTCTTTTCTCTAACTCCTCCATTGGGATCCTGTACTCAGTCCAGTGGTTGGCTGCAAGCATCTACCTCTGTGTTTGTCTGGCTCTGGCAGAACCTCTCAGAAGACATCTATAATGGCTAATGTCAGCAAGTACTTCTTGACATCTGCAATAGTGTCTGGGTTTGGTGTCTGTATATAGGATGGATTCCCAGGTTGGGCAGTCTCTGGATGGCCTTTCCTTCAATCTATTCCATACTTTGTCCCCACTTTTCCTTTAGACAGGGGCCCTTCTGGGTTATAGCTTTCTTCTTAGTGTGGCTTTTACATTCTTCATACTCCCTTCTGTAAAATATTCCTTGAGCTCTGGAGTGGGTAATATATGTGAGCTATTTAAGGATGAAAACTCAACAGTTAGTTCTCACAATTTTGACAAGTCATGAATTTCTTCATTTATTTCTATTCACTGCTAATGAGAAGTTCATTGATCGAGGATGAGAGCAGAACTGGTCTGTGGACATAAACCTTTAGGAGGTTATCTGACAACATCACCATTTAGCAAAACAAAAGTAGCATGTTTCCTTTGGTGTCTATTGTCTCCCTAGCCATGGGACTTTGACCAGGTACACAGTACTGAGCATGAGCTCCCTCCTGTAGAGAAGTCCTCACCCAGATCCAATCAAAAATCAATAAGTGGTATGACCCCAATAACAATCATACCACTATTATACCAGTAGGTTCATCTTGTCTGGCAATTTGGTATTATAACATGAAAAGTCTAACACTGAGAAAAATCACCGCTAACCTTTTCCCTCCAGCTTTCTGCAAAGCAGCTTCTGGCTTTATGAAAGCTTGCCAGCAGGAAGGAAGCTTCTAGAAGGCAGTGCCTTAAATAACAAGGATATCAAAGGCGTAAAGCTGCGCCACCACACGGCGCACAGATCGTAAGGTATAGGTTGAAAATTGCACTGAACTAAGAATGGAACAAAAGTACAGTTTGGAACAAAACAAAAGGATTTCAGCTTTACAGGAGAGGAGTGCCTGTGACTAGCTCTGACTACTGGCTGAAGAATTCAGCATTGTAAAGTTTCATGGTTTGATGTAGAAAATGAGTTGGACAATAAAAATGAAAATGAAAAAAACCCTAAATCATTACTTACATAAAACTACTTTGATTTATTTTTGTAGCTCCTGTTCTCTTTTTTAAAAAAATAGTAAAGATATAAAGCACAACCAAAACGTCCATTTTGGTCAGTGTTACACATCTTTAGAAGACAGCTAAGCGCCTTCTGCAGGTCTGCAGAGCTGCTTTCTGTAGCTGAGCGTGGAGAAGTGTTGGGAATGATTTTTCTTGGCAGAACATTCTCCTGTCCTACTCAAGACGCGCCCAGTCTTTTGCACCATTCACTCATAATAGCTCTTAGATGATGAGATTGTTCAATAGTGACAGATTGAATAAAGTTTCTGAACACCATGAGACAGAGCAGAAAAGAAAAAGGAACCGTTTGAGAGAAATGGGCAATGAAGAATAAACTTGCAGCTGCAGAGTCATGAATCAGCCAGAAAATAACCTAACTAATCATGGCTAGGTTACTCCTCTGGATTGTGAATTCCTTATGGGAAATACGGGGATTTGAAAGATGGGTAGTTCAATTAGCGTGACTGGTGCTCACGTAGGGAGTTGCTGTGTTCATTTCTCCATCATTGAATATGTTTAAAATTACTCATGAAGAAAAGCAAAAACAAAAATAATAAAAATATAAAGGAAGGCCTATAAACGTAAAAATTGTTGTCCTATCTCCCTTCTATTTACCCAAAGAGGTTGAGCAAACGGCTGAAGTCTTGTGTGCTTCAGAATCCTTTGATAGTCTCTGTAATTCTGTAAGATTAAGCTAGTATAGTCTCAAGCTATTTTAAGGAGTGTTAGCAACATGAATTGTCTTCCTGGGAGGATTTTTTTTTTAAATCAGTAGCACATTCTTGAATGTATGTATTTTGCCAAGTTATGGGAGCTATTTAATGGAATATAGCGAGGGGCCCCATGTTTCCTAGTCATTTAGAGTCTTTTTGTATATGAGTCAATGCCAGGTCTCCAGAAATGACAATGCAGTTCTTCATGAGTCTCCCTTTAAGGGACAGGAGAACTGTTTCCTCCTTGTAAAAACTTAAAAGTCTCTCTACCACTGTTTCTATTGGAGTCTTCCAACCAGAGTAAACTTAAGATGTGAAACAAGCAGCCCTGGTCAGCTTGTAAAGGGCTCTTGTACAAGCCTGTCCATCAGAGACTGTAAAGGGCTCTTGTACAAGCCTGTCCATCAGAGACTGTAAAGGGCTCTTGTACAAGCCTGTCCATCAGAGACTGGGCTTCTTATGACAACATGGTTTACAGCAGCCAGTAGTCCTGACGTTCTGGGTTTGTATGCAAGCAAAAAATAAAAAATAAAAAAATTCACGAGCTCTGAGTGAGGCTCCATGGCAGTCCACAAGGCAGCAAAGTGATGCAGATGGATAATTGTTAAAAAAAAAAAAAAAGTACCAACAGCTCGATGAGAGAACTGTCAAGGTCTGATACTAGGATTATTTCGGAAATTCTTGCCTCCCGTGAAAACCACAGGAGCAGATTGTCAGTCTGAGTACAGCTCTTTTCCAGATGAGATGTTATTTATGGGTAGCAAACACGAGCTGCTCATGACAGCTGGAATTTTGTGGCTGAGCTCAATTCCAGTATTATTAGATAAAGTGGCAATGCATAAGATGTAGAAACTTATTTTCATGCTAAGAATGCTATGCAGAGTTTGAATTAAAAATAAATCCCTTGACATGTTGGAAGTTGTCCTCAGGCAGAGACCTGCCAGCTCTATCTAGCTAGTCCCATTAGGTATAGGGACTGGCAACCGCTACTGTCTGCAAAGAGAACATACAGCAGGCATAACACCAGCAAGAAGCCTAGAAACTACTGATTCATCTCAAAGAACGACACAAAGTTCTCTGAGTTATGGTCTTACTTTCAGTGCATTTAAAAATATTGTACACCTACTTTTAGCTTGCTTAAAAAACCTTTACAAATCTCCTTTACAGTGTTTCCATTATTTATATTTTATGTGTATGGGGATTTTGTCTGCAAGTGTGCCCATGCAGCACATGCATGCCTGCTGCCCATAGAGGCTGGGAGAGGGCATTGAATCTCTTAGTACGAGAATTACAGATGACTATGAGCTATCTTGTGAGTGCTGGGAACTGAACCTGGATCCTTTGAAAGAGCAGCCCATGCTCTTCACTGCTGAGCAATCCCTCTAGTAAACTCCCACTCCATATTATCATTTGCGAGATCAGCACAGTATAAAGAAAGGGCCAAAAGAATCTAAAATTTATGAATTCAAATCCTAATTTCCTCATAGACTATGTTCTGCTGAAGAAGATAATTTATCTCTCTGAACCTCCATGTCTTCATTATTAATTGGTAATAATGGCATAGCATAACTTACCTGTGTAAAATGCAAGTACAGTATATTTAAAAAAATTTTTTTATTAGATATTTTCTTTATTTACATGCCATATGATTTCTCCTTTCCCAGTATCCCCTCCAAAAAGCAAACAAACAAACAAACAAAAACAACAAGAACAAACCCCTGTGGCCTCCCCACTCTCCATGCCTGCCACCCCACCCTCTCCCACTTATTGGCCCTGGCATTCCCCTACACTGGGGCACAGAACCTTCACAAGGCCAAGGCCTTTCCTCTCATTGATGATCGACTTTGCAATCGTCTACTATACACATGCTGCCAGAACAATCAATCCCACCATGTATAGTCCTTGGTTGGTGGTTTAGTCCCTGGGAGCTCTAAGGGTACTAGTTAGTTCATATTGTTGTTCGTCGTAAGGGGCTGCAAACCCTTCAGCTCCTTTGGTCTTTTCTCCAACTCCTTTATTGGGGACTGTCTTAGTCAGGGTTTCTATTTCTGCACAAACATCATGACCAAGAAGCAAGTTGGGGATGAAAGGGTTTATTCAGCTTACTTCCACATGGCTGTTGATCACCAGAGGAAGTCAGGACTGGAACTCAAGCAGGTCAGGAAGCAGGAGCTGATGCAGAGGCCATGGAGAGATGTTCCTTGCTGGCTTGCTTCCTCCTGGCTTGCTCAGCCTACTCTCTTATAGAACCCAAGACTTCCAGCCCAGGGATGGCACCACCCACAAGGGGCCTACCCCCTCTTGATCACTAATTAAGAAAATGTCCCACAGCTGGGTCTCATAGAGGCATTTCCCCAACTGAAGCTCCTTTCTCTGTGATAACTCCAGCCTGTGTCAAGTTGACACACAAAACTAGCCAGTACAGGGACCCTGTACTCAGTTCAATGGATGGCTGTGATCCTCTACATCTGTGTTAGTCAGGTACTGTCAGAGCCTCTCAGGAGATAGACCAAACCCTTCAGAGCCTCTCAGGAGATAGCTATATTAGGCTGGCTTGTCCTTCCTTCAGTCTCTGCTCCATAGTTAGTCTTTGCAACTCCTTCCGTGGGTATTTTGTTCCCGATTTTAAGAATTTTGTTCCTCCTTTTAAGAAGGAATGAAATGTCCACATTTTGGTCTTCCTTCTTCTTTAGTTTCTTGTGGTTTGTGGGTTGTTCTTCTGGTATTCCAAACTTCTGGGCTAATAACTACTTATCAGAGAGTGCATACCATGTGTGTTCTTTTGTGATTGGTTTACCTCACTCAGGATGATATTCTCCAGATCCATCCATTTCCCTAAGAATTTCATAAATTCATTGTTTTTAATAGCTGAGTAGTACTCCATTGTGTAGATGTACCACAATTTCTGTATCCATTCCTCTGTTGAGGGACATCTGGGTTGTTTCTAGTTTCTGGCTATTATAAATAAGGCTGCTATGAACATGGTGGAGCATGTGTCCTTATTACATGTTGGAGCATCTTCTGGGTATATGTCCAGGAGTGGTATAGCTATGTCCTCTGGTAGAACTATGTCCAATTTCCGGAAGATCTGCCAAACTGATTTCCAGAGTGGTTGTACCAGCTTGCAATCCCACCAGCAGTGAAGTAGTGTTCCTCTTTCTCCACAACCTCTCCAGCATCTGCTGTCACCTGAGTCTTTTATCCTAGCCAATCTGACTGGTGTGAAGTGGAATCTCAGAGTTGTTTTGATTTGCATTTCCCTGATGATAAGAATGTTGAACATTTCTTTATGTGATTTTCAGTCATTCGGTATTCATCAGTTGAGGATTCTTTTTTAGCTCTGTACCCCATTTTTTAATAGGTTATTTGGTTCTCTGGAGTCTAACTTCTTGAGTTCTTTGTATAGATTGGATATTAGCCCTCTATCAGATAAAGGATTGGTAAAGATCTTTTCCCAATTGCAAGTACAGTATATTAATACTTAGTATTCATCAGTAGATTTGGAATCCTGACAAACAAGGTTGATATAAAGCAATGGCATTTTGAAGGGGAAAATAGTTTCCCAGTGAAGCATCCCTTAAGCACTATTCACAGAATAAAGATTTGTCTATTCAACACAACACCCTTTATTTATTATCGCTCCGACATAGCCAGGTTTTGCAAAGACTCCTGTAGTGGGTTGGCCTAATGCTGCTTGTATTCTAATACTAATTTGGGATCCTTAAGATTGGTGGCCCCAGAGGTGAGAGAGTCTGTCTGCATGTAAGCTGAGTAACTCTGCCCCCAGTTAATTGTGGTTGGTAAATAAAGATGCCAACAGCCAAGAGCTGGGCAGAAGAGACACAGGTGGGGTTGAGGTTACACAGGCTTAGAGAGAGAGGACTATAAGAAGGGAGAAGAAAGGAGAGCCGCTTAGGAGTGGAAGAATGTGCAAGAGTGGGGAGGAGAGACACCATGGGCTAAGAGCCAAGAGGATGTGGCCCAGACGACTGCTCAAGCAGAGATAAGAGCAGCCCAAGTGGATTCCTGTAAATAGTAAGTGATAACTTAGGGTTATCATTAGGAGAGTAGATTCTAACAGCATGGAGGGTAGACAGCTGCCCAGCTATTGTGCTGCACAAGTCATATTGTAAATACAAAGACCGAGTGTGTGTGAATCATGTGGGAACATAAATGGTTTAAGGTGGGGAAGAAGCCCTGTGCTGGGATTTTTAATATGTTCTACTACAGATCCCAAGAAGAACAATCTAGATTTGCTGTGTTGGGAACATACCCTATGTAAGAGGCTCACTCTTGGAGTGCTCCTCATTCCATCAATGTTGCTTACTCTCTTTATTTGTTGGCAGCATGGCTAGTGTGAGCTTCAGGTATACAAAACTGATGTTCAGGCTTTGTTGTTGGACTTCTTGTTCTTTTAAAGAAAATGTAGTAAGTTGTAAAGAAAATATGCTGATAAATTTTTCTCCCATATTTATAGATCTATAGATATTATATATTTTAATGTGCAGTAGAATTATTTTATATTATTAATTACATATTATATAATATGTAAATGAATATACTTATTATATATTTTTCTTTCTTTCTTTTTTTTTTTTTTTTTACAAAGCCTCAGTATGTTGTCCAAGTTGATCATGAACTCAAGAGCTCAAGTTAGTCCTTTGAGTCCAGCCTCCCAGTAGCTGGTAGGTGGTGTACACCACCATGCTATCTCATTTCCTTCTTTTGAATGTGTCAACTTCTTTCTAGAATCTTTTGGGAAATTCATGACCATTATTACTGAATTATTCCATCAGTATCTACATAGTATTTTAAAATACTAAGCTTCTCATCAGGGAGTTTGAAAATACTTTTCAAATATTTTCCTCTGGGGAACTCATACTGTACAATAACACATGTTGCAGGCATGTGAACATTGAGAACTTTGAAATCATGGGGTAATAGGGCCCCATGAGAAGGCCTTTGTGATAATTAGCTATATTAATATGTTTTACCACTGCTTCCGTGACTCCTGCTTTATGTTGGCATTTATAAGGTTGATGTAAACACGTTGCATTCCTGGGTTGCCTGCATTCAAGGTCACTTAGGACCAAGTGGACTGCTATGAAAATTCTTGACATTATTGTTTGTTTAATTAATTTATTTTTATTTTGGGGGATTTTACATGAGTACTGTGTTTACATCACTTCTACCCTTTACTCCTCAAACTCCTCTCATGATCCCGATCACTCTCTGTAGGCATAAATTTTTAAAAACTCACTTTAATAAGGGTTCAACCTCTCCTCTTGCCCACCACCTAGCAGAGGTAGTGGAAGAGAAAAGTTATTAGGATATGGGGGAAGCAGATCTGTTTAGAAATATTTTTTGGGGGGGCAAGCTTCTTCAGTTCAGTCCTGTAAAAAACATCAAATACACTTCAGCAGCTGCAGACCAGTCCTCTAGGCAGGCAGACACCACACACAAGCCAGCAGCTGCTGTTCAACCTGAAGAAACCACCAGGCTTGCTAACCAGCCCATGGCCAAGCCATGGAAGGGCAAGCTGCAACAGAAACTTCACAAGCAATTCCTTGGTGAGTTTCTTACTATGTCAGCATTACCGCAAACTGAACTCAACAATGCTATGTAAGGTGAACCAGTACATGTGTGTTGTTAGTGAAGAATAGTGAGGCAGAGCAAACCAACACAATGCCCCTTCCCACTGTCTGTAGGGTCATATATATACTCCTTCATCATGGATCCTTTCACATGTTTGCTCTAGCAGAACATCCTTTCCCCTGTGTCTGCTTCAGAAAACATTCTTTCATTCTTTCAAGACATCCTTTCCCCTGTGTGCCTCAGCAAAAGATCATTTGATATAACTGACTTTCCAAACAAACCAGAAGCTTCCACTCAACCCTCTCTCAGTGAATCCCTGTTCCTAGATGAAGAGCTGCAGGAAGTGGCTACTAAGAAAGAAGCAGTTTTCTTCTAAGACAAAGTCTCATTAGGTTGCCATTACTAGGCTGGAACCTGCTACACAGATCAGGCTAGCCTCAAACTTATAGAGGGCTGCCTGCCTTTGTCTTCCAAGTGCTGGGATGAAAGGCAGGCGCCAGGACACCTGGCCTTTTGATGTTCTATTAAGAAAGTGAGGCCTTTGTCTTTCTGAAAGTGGTCTTGCCTTCCTTGATGAGACTTGCCTTTGTAAGCAGGGCACTGGGCTGACCTAGCTCAGTTTGGATGGAGACTTCTGATGCTTAGTTCACCTTCAGATCATTCCTGGGTTTTGTTGACTCTTTGAAGAACATTTAACCTGGACTTTGCAGATAGCATTTATGTTAGGATTTTCCATTTAATTTAATTTAATTTGATTTGATTTTTTAAATTTAATTGGTTAGCCTTTTTCTGGGCACATTACAAACATTATGACTAACAGACTTGGCCTACAAAATAAGCTGTTAATGATGTTGCCCAAGAAAGTCCAGTAGGTTTTTACAATAACAACTTACCTCAAATTCACTGTATTTGAAGAGGGACATATCATTGTTTTATTGACCATCATTACCACATATATCAGTAACAAGGAATAAACAAGAATCCATAGGAATAAGATACCTACTGGAATGTCTCACATTTCTAATTAATTAATTAATTAATTAATTAACTTTACATCCCAGTTGCAGTACCAACTCTCTCTTCTCCTAGTGTCACTCTCACAAATCCCTTCCCCTATCACCCTCTCCCCTTTTTCTCAGAGACGGGAAGGCCCCCTTGGGTATCACTCCACCCTGGGACATCAAGTTGCAGCAAAGCTAAGTGCATCTTCTCCCACTGAGACTCAACCAGGCAGTGCAGCTAGGGAGAGGGGATCCAGTAGCAGGCACCAGAGTTAGAGACAGCCCCCACTCTAATTGTTAGGAGACTCACATGGAGACCAAGTTGTACATCTGCTACAAATATGTAGGGGGCCTAGGTCTAGCCCCTGCTCGTTCAGTCTCTTAATAATTGTCCCAAGTATTAAAAATCCTTTAATTCATCCTTCGCAAAGCTAATGGACTCTCTTTCTCTGTTTGCCATCCCTCCCACAACCCCCCTGTGTATACTCTTCTAGGGATATACAATGCCCCAAATAGCACACAAATCATAAAGAATGGGGACAAATGACAATTAGGAAGTTACATGGATAAATTAGGAAGTTAAATGGCAGGCTTACAGAAAGCATGCTTTATTCTCTCCACTTAAAGTCTTATGCATTATTCATGGAGAGAGCACTTTAAGAACATCATAAAAATCTCAGGTTGTTGCTGAGGAAATTAGTCCTGATGGAAAACATGTGCTCTCTTGTTTTTGTAGCTTGGGTAGGGTAGGTTCTGTGTTCTCAGAGCTGCACGTACTGCTGGGCGCAGAAGGGGAACTTTTGTTCTTAAGCATACAAAAGTCAAATTTAGTCATACTGGGAGTAGAGAGGACTTGAGTGCTCTGAGCCTCTCATCTTTGGAATATGTGAAAGTGCCTACAGGTTTCTGCCAAGTCTGGCTCTCTGTTCAGACGTTCTGTTCACTATATTCCAGAGGCACTTGGTGCAGAACAGACCCTCTGTCTACGTGTTTAGAGTCACAAGACAGTGCACCATGACTACCAAGACTGGCAGATCCTTGTTGCTTTCATTCATATTCCATTCTAACTTTTAGGTAGTTCAAGGAGTTCAGTTCTTTAAAAAAAGATTCAATCCAGAGCACAGAGCATCAGAGATCTTTTTCTCTGCATTGAATTATAGTTGTACCACTTTCTCTAAATGCACTGACTACTTTGTAGCTATGATTTAAGGAATACTGAAAGCTGTCTTCCCACCTCCACTATGTCACTGGGATATTGTGTAGTTACTCAAGTATTTATTGAGTGACCAAGGGAACATTCGCATTCTGGTGAGTACTTGAACAAACATATTAAAGGTTAATAAGTTTGGGAATTTGAAAGATGCCTCAGTTTTATCCAGGAAAGTACTTAGACATAGAAAGAACTGGGTTGGTTATTATTCAAGCATATATTTTTCTTTTGGTAGAAGAGCAAATGTCTTGTATTTGAATGGTATGGCTGGACTATGAGATGCCCTTGCATCTAAAAGTTTCTGGTACAGAAAAAGGAAGATGCACATATGGATTTTCATGAGTGTGGATTGAACTACTTTGTCTACTGGAAAACAGTACTGTGGAGTGTGTGCCTCAACTCAGAGCCATGGCCTGTGCTGGAGAGTGACATTCAGATATTGTGATTCACAAATTTTTCTCAAACTTCACAAAATTACAGTGACACTGTACAACTAGAATATTGGTTAACCTGAAATGGATGCACGTGGAGAAGTATTTGCAATGTAAGAGCAGACATTCTAAAACTTCCTAGCCCAATGAACAGTCGAGAGACATCTTCAGTCACTTATTAAGTGATTACTGAATGTTTGCTGTAAGCCCTGGGCAAGTTCCAGGGAAACAGATATGGATGAGAGGTTGTTTGACTCGATGCTACATGAAAGACTGAAATATGTCCATAAGCAAAGATAAAGGAGTGTGACAAATCCTGCAATCGTGGTATAAAACGAGTACTGCATGCAGGAGGAAGAGAGAAATTAAGTGCTGGCTAACAGCAGTGGATCTGGAGTTTGGAGGGTCATATTGGCTACAGAGTTTCCCTGCTGAATGCTGAGACAGTTAAGACAGCGTACTTGGAAGATAGGTATTCAGCTTCTGCTAGACTCATCCCTCTTGGGGTTGTATATTAAAATTTCAGGCATATCCATTAAATTAATTCATACAAAAATTATCTGAGTGGTTGCTGGGCTTTGTTGTGAACCTATTGACTCTGATATCTCATTGAAAATTTAATAATTGTATTGTGTGTTTGTGTATGTGTGTGTTCCTGTGTACACACGCTGAAGGGCAAGAGGACAAGTTGCAGAAGTTAGTTTTTCTTCTTCCACCATGCGGGTCCTGATCATTGAACTCAGGTGATTGATTACATGATCAGGCTTGGCCGCAGACACTTAATTCACCAAGGCATCGTACTGATCCTGCTATCCTATTTACTCCTTACCTAACAGTAGATATTTTCTATATGTCTCTTCCTCTCACATGAACATCTGTAGCTCACAGAAATTAACTAGTTTTTTTTTTTTTCAAATCAATGCTCCCCCAGAAATGACTAGAAAGAGAGTTAACTTAGTTTTGTTTCAAAGCTGTGTTCTTGCTCTCCCCGATGTACGCATGGCTTTTAATTCTGATGTCTGTAGAGAAGAAGAGATAGCTCAGTCTCCTCCTGACTGTTCAGATACTGCAAGTGGCCACTCATGTGGCTAGTGACCCTCACATAACAACACCCAGCTCCCCTCTAGTCATTTAGGTCAAGCTCTCGCGGATAGCTCAGGAAAAAATACTTTCCAAACTAATCACCACTTTGGACAACCTCCATTTGTAGATCCTCCTAAGGTGTTGCTTACAGAATCAGTATGGAACAACATTCAGAAGTGATCTGTGTACCATGAGTAAGTGGGTGAACTTACTCTATCCTCTAGCTGAAAAGGATTAACTGTTAGCGACACTTGGGTTACGTTCTTGGCTTAATTTGTTGTCATTGCAGCTCACAGGCCTGTCTAACATCTTTAAAGTTTTGTCCTCAGGTAGATTTATGCCTTAGTTATAGCTATTTGGGGGACTGTGCTTAACTAACATCATTATTAATTAATACTTCATAGGAGACGTAATCAAAATATTTTTTTGAAATTTTATTAAATTTCGTGTGCATGGATATTTTCCCTGAACATATGTCTGTGCACCATGTGTGTGCACTGGTAGTTGGATCCCTTGGAATGGCTTTACAGAGGGTTGTGAGGCATCATGTAGGTGCTGAGAGTCAAACTCGGGTCCTCTGGAAGAGCAACCAGTGCTTCGAATGACTCAGCCATCTCCACAGCCCTGGAAATATTTTAGTGTATTGGTTTGGATGTTAAATGTGTCCATATACTCATGTGTTGTAATATTTGGCCCTTAGTTGTTTACACTCTTTTGGGAGAAAATGATATCTTTAGGGGGCGGTCTTGCAGGGTACACTGGTTTACTTGGGGGTACGTCTTAGGTTTCTATTTAGGCCCCCTTTCCTATCTCTTCTCTTCTTTATGGATTACTGTGATATACACAAGCTGTTGCCTCGTGCTTGCTCCTTAGTGGAGCTGCCTCTCACTATGTCTTTGCTGCTACTTGAAAACAAAGCACCCCTCCCCTAAGTATCATATTTTGTCACAAAAATGAAAAGAATAAACAATACAGGGTGAAGCTGTACAGTCTCACCCCGGAGAGGCAGGTTTCCAAGCGGTTCCCATGGGTAGTCTTTTTGCTGAATCTTGCTATGGTTTAGATTATGACTGCTTCCCAAAGGCCCATCTATTGATGATTTGGATTTTAGTCACATGGTGCTACTGTGAGTAATTGGAACCTTTAGGAGACGGAGCTTAGAGGAAGTTAGGTAATTGGCTACATGCGCTTGAAGGGATAATGACACTTGGCCCTTCACTTTCCCCCTTTCATTTCACTCTTTCACTTCCTTGGTGGGTATGAAGTACAAAGCTTTCTCTTCCATTATCTCTCACCATGACATATGGTCTTGCAAGCAGTGGGCAGCTGATCATTGACTGAGAAAGCTGAAGCTGTGAATTAAGATAAACCTTCCATTCATACAAGTTGGCTATCAATGGTACTTAAAAATGTTTACTTACTACTGTATGTCTGTATCAGGAGGTGATGACAGACACATGTTACAGTATATGTGTGAAATTTATGGGCAACTTTGTGTGGTTGGTTTTCTCTTTCCATCTTTATGAAGATTCTGCAGACTAAACTTGGATGGTCTGACTTTCACAGCAAGCACCGTTACCTGCTGAGCCATCTCATCAGCCTGATCTTGGGTATTTTGTGATAGTAACTGTGACAATTGAAAACCACAATTTTTTTTTTTTAGCATTTGTCTAACATGAGACGTCAAGATAACCCCTGGTCGTAGGTCATCTGAGGTCAGCAAAGGTGTTTTGCTGTGTTCTATTTGATAGAGATTTCCTGGATAGAGTCTTAAGGATGTTGATAGCATATTGCTTGCAGAAGACCTTGGTCATGTGCTAGAAAAGTTGTGTTCCTAAGTAGTACCCTCAGAGCTCCCAGGGACTCAACCACCAACCAAGGACTATACATGGTGGGACTGATTGTTCTGGCAGCATGTGTATGGTAGAGGATTGCAAAGTCGATCATCAATGGGAGGAGAGGCCCTTGGCCCTGTGAAGGTTCTGTGCCCCAGTGTAGGGGAATGCCAGGGCCAGGAAGTGGGAGAGGGTGGGGTGACAAGCATGGGGAGTGGGGAGGGAACAGGGGTTTGTTCTTGTTTTTTAGGTTTTTTTTTTGGAGGGTAAACTGGGAAAGGAGACATCATATGACATGTAAATAAAGAAAATATCTAATAAAAAAAGAAAAGAAAAAAAAGTTACTTGGAGATAAAGCAGCTTATCAATGGCAAAAAGAAAAAGTTGTGTTCCAAATATCTTTTTAGAATGATTCCTTATTTTCTAATTAGAGCCTTACTTGATGATATTAATAACTTTAGCAAAATTTTATGCTGTGAAAATCTTTTAGAGGTTTACAATTTGAAAACATTACCACTCCGTCTAGTAACAGCTTTGGCATTACAGCCCTCAGTTCAGTCTTACAAATGTTTCAAATCATAGTCCCAAGTATCACAAAATTTAGAAGAAATCGTTGAATTTCAAGGTGAACCTGACTTAAACATAAATGGTAGTATTTTTGATTTTACTATAAAATTATTTTCTTATAGTTACTTAGAGATGTGTTTTTAAGTCTAAAATGTATTATGAGAAGACAAAGACACAGTAAATGACTAAAAAGGAATTAGTTTTTACACTGATTAAATTTTGAGGACTAAGGCTTTCTCAGTTGTAATGGTGGCCATGGACAATGCCTGTATTTCAAATGTGGCACTTCACAGATGCAATTTAATCATTTAGGCAATCATCTTTCAGAGACATTTTGAATCTAAGCTATATGTTTAGGCTAAATATATTGCAAAATAATGTCAATGAGTTGTTTGAAAAGATTTTCAGGAGACAAGTCCCCTCACCCAGGCTCAGGGAACATTGCAGAAGAGGAAACAGAAAAGAAAAAAAATCTTTAAGGTCTGGAGGACAGGGAGCAGTGCTCTGGATATGCCACAGGTCCTGGACTCAGGATTGCAGACACTGTGGTTACTTGCACAATAACTGCACATGATTAAGCCAGCTAACATTCTGGAAGAGGTCCTGTAAATGATTTCCAGCTCTACCCCCTACTGAGGAGCTAATAGCAGTGAATAGCTGGTGGGGGAGAGAGAATCATTCTTTCTTTTTTTTTTCTTTTTTCTTAGTATAGAATAGAGTTTATTTAGGGCAAGGGGAGGGGAGTTGAGGGGGTAATAGAGACAGAGAAAGGCAAAGAGAGAGAGAGAAAGAGAGAGAAAGAGAGAAAGAAAAAGAGAAAGAGAGAAAGAGGAGTAGAGGCTGGCCATGAACATGTACAAAGAGGTGGGGAGAGGGGAATGAGAGAAAGGGGAAGAGGGAATGGGAGCCAGAGCAAGGGGAGAATTTATTGACAATATGTCCACAGGTAGATTTCTCATGCTGTAGCATAGTGGATGGCACTGCACTGAAGAACGTATGAGTTGCTCTAACTGGACTTAGTGGGTCACAACCACAACAACATCCCCAAACCCAAATATTCAACCTCCCCCCAGCTAAACAGATGCAAAGTCGGGAGGGGCATTTGAAAGGAGCATATGGGGAGGTGGGAGGGAGAAAGAGTAAATATGATCATATTTCTTAAAAACCCAACTAAAAAGATTCTAAGAAGAGAGAAGTCAACTTGAATTTGGAAAGAACAGTTCTTGCTTGTGCTTAGCTCTCTTAGAACACTGCATTTAGATCAGTCAAGTCAGTGTGTCACACAAAAGGAGACATGGAAGTTGATACAGGGACCTATTAGGAAGAGAGGTTTAATAGGAGAGGGAAGGAAAGGGAGGATAAAAATAAAAATAAAAGGGGGATAATATAATAATAAAAATATTATTATATTAATATACAAAACTGTCAACCATAAAAATTATTTTAAAAAATTGTTCAACAAACAGTTTAAAAGGCTCAAACTTTTCAAGTACGGATACAATATCAAGTGAGCTTCGGGTGGATTTTTTAAGAATGGAATTGTCACTGTGTCACCTAAGGAACACACTGGTCCCTGAGAGCTTTCAATTCAAGAATTATTGTTTTTTTTGTTGATATATGTAACCTAAGTTGTAGGTATGGCTTGCTGTCTGGGAGCAGCATCCAAACAAGCTGACCATTCCCGAGCCCAAAGAGTGAGAGGTCCTTGTGTATTTCTTGTTTCCAGGACAGCAGAGTTGTTACTAGCAATTCATAATGAGGTTGTGGCTCTCTGCGGTTGTAGAGAAGAAAATATTAGTTTTGTTTCAAAGCCAGGAACAGTGGCACAGACACGAGCATCATGAAAGCAGAGACAGTATTCAAGTTAGAAATAATTTTGGTTTCTATCCCAAAGATGGACCAGACTTCCTAAGTCAGTTTCTTCTAAAGGCATTGAATTTGATTTGGTAAATGGAGGAAAAGGAAAAAAAAAAAGCAAACAAACATGTTTTCCTAGACTAAAGCTATTCTTTAGGAAGATAACTTACACACACATACACACACACACACACACACACACACACACACACACTCAGTTGTTTTAAAATTTTTCTTGTTTTTTGTTTGTTTGTTTTGTTTTGATTTTGAGGCAGGATCTTTTCGTGTGTTCAGAACTTACCAGCCACTCTGAAGTGCGAGGAATACAGGTTTGCTATACAATGCTGGACTGATAATTATTTTTATATTCTCAAGCAATCACAATAAAAAATGAAATGAAACAGGTACTATCAATTTTCATTATATTTTATTTAATTCAGTGCATATATTAAAATTTTGTCATGTAATTATCATTTTATTGTCTTCAAAGTCACATTCCACCTCAATGAGGACTAAATGTAGTTCAAAAGCTCATAGCCATGGGCAGCTTAGTGGCTTCCTCACGGGGCAGCTCATTGGCTACCCACAGGACAACCCCCTTCTATCTGGCTTTTGTACCTTTACTTCATGTATCTTCTTCCCCGCTCCTTTAAAGCACAAACGTCTTCTCAGACCCTGAGTTTCTTGACTCTGGAACTGCTTGACCAGAGATTGATGATTACCATTTGAGTAGATGTTGAAGAATTTTGAATCAATGGATTCTTAGGTAGGAGAAACCTACAAATCCCTTTCAACCTGCAAGGTCTGGGATTATGTGATCATTGAGAAAAGGATACAGAATTTCCAGTTTGGAAAGACCTCTTTCCACGTTCAACGTGCCATTCCCTTCCAGTATCTTTTGATTCAAAATTGACCTCTTCACTACTTCCACTATGAACAAATGGCCATTTTTAGGGTGCTATATAGTTGACAAATCTCTCTCATGACCTCAATGTTTAACGTACATACTTTCTCAATCTTCCAGTGAGTTCCTACTGAGTTCTTACACTGAGCTGGCCTCTTACGCAAAGAGCTGAAGGGAATTAATCACAGTCACAAGGTTCCAGGGCTGAGGGCTCATGCCTTCCCTGTTTCCTTCTCTTCCTTTTCTCTGGTTTCTGGAATCTCTCACTGCATTGTTTGCTGTGCATCAAGAGCCTACTAATAAGAAAACCATGGTCTGACATTGACTCCTGTTTGAAATGCCAGTCCTTCCCCGAAAGGCTGATTTCAGTGATGGGAAAACCAAAATAGAAGCTCTCTGACCCTGATGCGACTGAAGCATTAGGAAGAGGAAGCTTTTGTCACCACTAAGGAGACAATGTCTGCTGATGCTCCGTTCACATCCACCACTTGGAATTGTAATTTGCATCTAAAATTCCTTAGCTGTCAGCCTGCTGCCAGGTGGACACTTAATCTCTGTCTACTCTGTGATTCACCCTTTTTTTGTGCCAGAGTTCTGGAAGAAATGAAGCCTCGTCTGAGCCATTGTTCAATCATCAATTATAGTGCTCTGGCTTTATGGTATGTGCAGAAAACACAGTGCCTTCAAATGTTAGAAAAACTAATGCTGGTGTCTGGCAGGAAGAGAAAGGAGGATGTTAGCATAATGAGGAGCCATTTCTAGAAACATTTTAGGGAGTTGGTTCTTATGAATCTATCTATTAAATTTGAAACCATTCTCACTCACTCTTAGTTCTTTTCCTGTCCCAAAGAATTTGAAAATTGACATCCTGAATTCCTCTGCACTGAACAGAGCAGGAGTATCTTTAACCAGATTCATGTTGCCACCAGAGAGCAGCAGAGATTTATAGGTAGTCAATGAGTGGCCTAAATACTAATAGGAAAGGTTAATAACTGATCTTGATCATTAAATGTGGGGGAAAAGTAATTGGGCAAAATATTTACCCATACATAACCTGTCTCCACTCCTTCTCTTTCTGACCTGTGTGTGTAACTGTGTAAGTTCCATAATTTCTTTTTTTTTATTTAAGTTTTATTGCATTATGATGAGAAAAGATACATGATTTCAATTTATCTGAATTTGTTAACATTTAAAAACATATTTTAAGTAAATAAAATTATATCACATTCTTGTTTCCCTTTTGTACTCCAATTCCTCCCAGAGACTCCCCTCCTTCAATACGTACAATACCTTTTTTTGTCATAGTCTTTAAAATTTATAAAATATTATAACAATAAAAATAAGTATTATATAAAAGTTGTTTCCTATAAAACAACAATCAGTTGAACAGTTGTAGGTAGATACTTGTCTACAGCAATACTGAAAATACATGTTTTTCTCAATATAGATTTTAAATAACTCCAAACATATTGACTGTATATTTTAAAATAATACATCACTACTAGTATTTTTTAAATGAACATAAATATATAGTCTTTTTGTTTGTTTGTTTTTTTTACATTTAGTAGAGCTTACAATCTTGGCTCTTATGGTACAAGCCCAAAATAAGAACAATTCTTAGACATTGGATTTCATTGTAATAAGGCTATCCTTCAATGACCCTCACATCACCAAAGGATTTTACCTCCATCGGAGCTAAGCTGAGAGTTGACAGTTCTGCTGCACCAAGAAATGAATTGTAGGCATGATTTTTGGATACAGACTTCCTGCTGTGGTCAAAGCTATTTGACTTGAGTGAGTGATTTTATTCTCAGCCCACAGAGAACATTTAAGAAATGGTGTGTGTAGTAAGATGGTGGTGTGTGTATTAAGATGGTCGATCCATAAAGTCATTCACCAACTGTTTCAATGAACAATGGTTCTGCTTAGAGGGTGGCATAGACATTAGGTGAGGGTAAGAATCTGGTTCATTGGTTGTGATAATATGGAAAAGCATTCATCTCAGAGAAAGAGTAACTTATAAAGTCCTCTTCTTCAAACTTGATACAATAGTTACAAATGTCAAGCAAAGCATTCAGTCTCACGTTTTGTTGTTCTCTTACAAGCTACCTCCCAAGTTAATTGTCTGTTTCTTTTGAATGTATAAATACTTTTGAAATATGTGAGCTCTTCTGAAAACCATAGTATAGTGTAAAAACATGAAATAAACAATACTACTAATAGAGAAGCTGAGATAGGAGAAGCATGATTTCAAGACCATTATGTTATACACAGCAAGACTGTCACATACAAACAAGCAGAAAGTGTTTATGAATTGTACAATATTGGACCTATTTCTCCAAATACCATATTAGAGAGACCATTGGATGACAGTCAACAAATTTCTAATTCCTCATATATTTGGATTTCAATTGATTAGAATATTAATTTTCATATTAAGATATTAAGAAAACATAATTGTTACTTCTTGTTGTTTTTCTTGTAATAGGCGGAATTAGGTTTGTGTGAGTTTGTTGAAAGATTACTTTCTTGCTTCTTCTAGGGTATAGTTTATCTCCTTATGTTGATGTTTTCCATCTATTATCCTTTGTAGGACTGGATTTGTGGAAAAGATACTGTGTAAATTTGGTTTTGTCATGGAATATCTTGTTTTCTCCATCTATAGTAATTGAGAGTTTTGCTGGGTATAGTAGCCTGAGCTGGCATTTGTGTTCTTGTAGGATCTGTATGACATCTGCTCAGGATCTTCTAGCTTTCACAGTCTCTGGTGAAAAACTGGTCCCAGGTATAATTCTGATAGGCCTGCCTTTTTCCTTGACCTTTTTCTTTTACTGCTTTTAAAATTCTTTGTTTAGTGCATTTGGTGTTTTGATTATTATGTGACAGGAGGAATTTCTTTTCTGGTCCAATCTATTTGGAGTTCTGTAGGCTTCTTGTATGTTCATGGGCATCTCTTTCTTTAGGTTAGGGAAGTTTTCTTCTATAATTTTATTGAAGATATATACTGGCCCATTACATTGGGAATCTTCACTCTCTTCTATACCTATTATCCTTAGGTTTGGTCTTCTCATTGCATCCTAGATTTCCTGGATGTTTTGGGTTAGGAACTTTTTGCTTTTTGCATTTTCTTTGACTGTTGTGTTAATCTTTTCTATGGTGTCTGCTGGCCCTGAGATTTTCTCTTCTGTCTCTTGTATTCTGTTGGTGATGCTTGCATCTATGGTTCCTGATTTCTTTCCTAGGTTTTGTATTTCCAGGGTTGTCTTTCTTTCTGATTTCTTTATTGTTTCTATTTCCATTTTTAGATTCTGGATGGTTTTGTTCATTTCCTTTACCTGTTTGATTGTGTTTTCCTGTAGTTCTTTAAGGGATTTTTGTGTTTCCTTTTTAAGAGTTTCTAGCTGTTTACCTGTGTTCTCTGTCTGGTATTTCTTTGAGGGAGTTATTTATGTCTTTCTTAAAGTCCTGTATCATCATCATGAGAAGTGATTTTAGATCTGAATCTTGCTTTTTCCAGTGTGATGGTGTGTCTAGGACTTGCTATGGTGGGAGAACTGGGTTCTGATGATGCCAAATAACCTTGGTTTGTGTTGTTTATTTTCTTACACTTGCCCCTCGATATCTGGTTATCAGTAGTGCTACCTGCCCTTGCTAAATCTGACTGGAGCCTGTCCTTCCTGTGATCCTGGTTGTGTCAGAACTCCTCAGAGTCATTTATCTCTGTGATCCTGTGAATCTGGGATCCTGTGATCCTGGAATCCTGGGCGTGTTAGAGTACCTGGGAATGGATCTTCCTCTGCATGTTGTGGGACTGGCTGTGGAGTTTGTGCTCAAGGTCTGCTCAGGGCACTGGCCCAGACAAACCAGAAGCAACCTGAGCCACTGGACTGGTGGAGTTCCTGTGTGCCTGGGTCCCGCAGGTCCTAGCTGCTCCTCCCAGTGTTGGGACAAATGTGTCCTCCTCATCTCTGGTTCTGGTGGTGTTAGAGTGCCTGGCAGTGGAGCTTCCTCTGGGGGTTGTGGGACTGGCTGTGGAGCTTGCGCCCAAGGACTGCTCAGGGCACCCTCCATGATTTCTTATATTAATTGGGAAGTATTTTCTTTTATACGACCTTAAGGAACATGTGTGAAAACTAGCCCCTTGCACCCACCCACCCCATCACCTGAATGATGAAACTGAAGACATTGATTCAAAAGTTTGAGAAAGTACAACACTATATCTCTAAACCTGGATGATACAATTAATGTTTATATGCCTGATCAGATCTGCTGTGTGATTTTACAAAATATTTCTTAAAAATGGTTTTTATAATTGCATTTACTTTTTTGGCTGTGTGAAGATCTACGTGTGCTATAGTATGCACACGAAGAAGGATAACTTGCAGGGCTTGAGGCTTTTCTTCTGCTGTGTGGGCCCTGGGGATAGAACTCAATTCATCAACTTGCTGGCAAGCAGCTGGGCATCTTGCTAGCCCTACAAAGAAAGCTTTGCTAGAACCGTACCCATTTGTTTATGTTTTGTCTGTGAGAGCTTCATGCAAAAATGGCAGGATTTTGATTATATGAAACCATATGGCCTACAAAATTTAAAGTTTTTTTTTTTTTTTTTTTAAAAAGTGATTTTTGTCCTTACTAGAAAAACCCTTGCTCTATATCGCATCTGTATTTGAAATTTAAGTTTTGCGAAGTACGTAGAAGTAGAATCTGAATTGGGAGTTTGATAATGGTGGCACTAGTCCCAGGATTTGAATTGTCTGTTCTCGGGCACATCTAGAGCAATTGTCCTAGCTCTGGGTGACTTGGTCCATAAACAAATGAGTTGTGGAGTGTATGGTGTCATTTCATGGGGGTAGGACCTATGATCTTTTCCAGATACAAGGTTCTAGGACCTTGTGATTATCCTTACTTTGACATAGTTTACAAGTTGCTGTACGGAGGTCTCAATTTTCCAGGTTCCTTGACTTGGTTTTCGTTGTTCTCCTGGCTCCTGTGCTTCACTTATGGTCTTACAGAACTCTACTATGGCTTTCAATGTGGCTAGCAGACTGATTTTTGAAATCTCTTCTTTTGCTGCCTGAGTATATGCCAGAGGAAAGAAACATTCTTCTTTCATATTCCTTTTCCTACTTTAGGATTTAATGCTGTGGAATTGGAGAACTGTGCAGATTGTGGAACACATTAGGGAGGTCTCCATCAAACCTATAGTTTCTGGAAATGGTCTTAATTTCACTGGAAAGAATAGGAAATAGGGTGTGGGCAGTGTGTAGATGCCTTACTCTAGGTAAATATCTGTGTCTTTCTCTCTGTCTCTGTCTGTCTCTGTCTGTCTCTGTCTGTCTCTGTCTCTCTCTCTCTCTCTCTTGAGTCTACATTTGGAGATCTAGAACCTCAGTTCACTGACTTTTTTTTATTTACTACTTTTCAAAATTGAGTAAAGGTATTAATGTAACAGCTTTGATAATTTTGTTATTTCTTGTTAGAAGAATGTCATAGTCTGAACCAATATTGGTTTTCAGACTGGGAAAATGAAGAAGAGTATGTGAAATTAAAATATGGTGTTATACATAGATTATATACATTTTTTAGTTTATTCTATTTTGAAATTACACATTGGTTTATTAACTTAAACGTACAATTGGTGTGACAGTTTTAATTGTCAATTTGGTACAATATGGAATTCCCTGGTAAGAGAATATTTTTTTGTTGTTGTGGCTTTTATTTTGGTTTTAGTTATTTGAGATGAAAGTTTTAATGAGGAATTGTCTAGATCAGGTTTGCCTATAGATAAGTCTGTGGGGGACTATCTTCATTGCTTTAACTGGCATGAGAAGAACTGCCCATGATAGGAAGGGCCATTCTCAGAGCTTGGGTCCTGGACTGTGTATATATAGAGAAGGGTCTGAGCATAAGTAAACACATGAGCATTCTCTCTCTCTCTCTCTCTCTCTCTCTCTCTCTCTCTCTCT
>JADRCD010230848.1:0-24158 GCA_019843815.1 Montemys delectorum
AAAAAAAAAAATGGTTCAGCCCTGTAGGCAAAGATGCCTCTCTATAGCTCTTCTACTCTCCTCTCTAGATGGCTTATTTGTGGATCTTCCTGAAACCAACATGAGGTTAGGAATATGGAAATCCTCCAGACTTTCTTGACTATGTGTATGAGCCAAGTCTTGCCCTGTGTATTTACCTAAAGCAAAAAGAACAAATATCCCAAGAGCTGTGCAGGTTATAACAGCAGCAAATTTCATTAAAATAGCAAAAAAATATTTAGCCACCGGGCAGTGGTGGCACACACCTCTAATCCCAGCACTTGGGAAGCAGAGGCAGGCAGATTTCTGAGTTCGAGGCCAGCCTGGTCTACAGAGTGAGTTCAAGGACAGCCAGGACTATACGGAGAAACCCTGTCTCGAAAACAACAACAACAGAAAAATAAATAAATAAATAAATAAATAAATAAATAAATAAATACAACAACAAAAGAAATATTTAATCATTTAAAAAGAAACTAAAACATAATACCTCTTCACAATTCAAAAGCGTATTCTAAATTGGGATCCACAGATGGTGAAAACAATACCTGCGTCCTGACTAAGCAACTGTTCTCTGGGTGTTAGAATCCCATTCCTGATCCTCACTGCTGAAGTGCCTGGAATATCCACTTGTCTGTCAAGGGCTTGGTGCCCAGCTTGGCTCTATGATGATGCACTAGAAACTTCAGGAGCTGAGCTTTAAGGGAATGGCTTTAGGTGGTCAGGGGTCTATTTACCCTTGGAGGGGAAAGTGTGGACCAGTCTCTTCTTCTTCCTGCTATTTTTTCTCTCTCAGCCATGAATTGAACAGTTTTGTTTTTCCATGTACTCATGTCCAGATCCACGGTCTCACCAGAGGTCAAAGCCAAGAGTGCTGTTGAGTCACTGATGAAAACGTATAAACTGGAAATCAAAATAAAATCTTTCCTCTTTATAAGTTGATTTTCTGTGTTATTTTAATGATAGAAAACTAGTATACTTTCTCAAATACACAGCTATCTATTAATATATAAAGTATGTACAGAGCCCAGTTCACCACACATTCAGCATCAAGAGTTTGTCAGGCAGGCCTTCATAGGTTATTCCATCTGCAATCTACTCCTAGTCCTTATCCAGCATCTAAACATACAACGTATTGTTCCTTCTTTTGAAAAGTGGAATGAAAGTCATTAAGGCTGATTCATTAATCTCACGTTAGACCTAGGTAGATCTATGTGCTTCTAAGAATTTTCTACTGTCAATCGCAATTGAAAACTTATGGTTGGTGAATTGAGATAGTGAAAGAAAGTAAGGTGAGAAACCAAGAGACACTTAGGTTCGGTTCCTTTATTTCAGGGATGCATATGCTAATTTTAACACATTGCCATCTCAGATCTGTATTAGATTATTACTGCCCATTTTGCAGGAGAGAAAACTGAGCTTTAGAGATAATTTGTCAATACCTGCTCATCAGCAAGAAGCCAGTTTGACATTAGATGTTCTGATTTTGAAGACTGTGCCTGATGGCATTGTGTTTTTTTCAGAAATAGGACAAATGGTGAATCTAATGAGTTTCCTTCTGGTTGCTTAATGAAAGTTTTTTTTTTTTTTAAAAAAAAACAAAAACAAAAACTAATACTCTATTAGCCTTAGGGAAGAGAAACAGACACAACTGATCACACTACTAGATCTGAAAATACCACCATTACATATTAACAGTCCCCAATTAAGACCAAAGTCATGAGTTAATGAACAAGTCATTAGACAGAAAACAGTAATATAAATGCAAGCATGTGTCCATTAATCTGTTGTTCCCCATAAGCCATTAGCCTCAACAAATGTGACGCTAAATGATTTCAAGATCTCATCAAAACAATTGTGGTATTGCCCAAGTATTCCACATGATCATTTACAACCTACATTTTCTTTATTCTTGTCAAGAGATTATATATCCCTATTGAAAAATGATTTATATAGTATACCTATAAAGGCTATTTTTTTTCCATGAACTAGAAAATAGAAGGTTAATTTAGGCGAGGGATTGAAGGAAGGACTACCAATGTGTCTATTCAGCAAGTATTGCCTTCCTTCCAGGGAAAAGTGGGATGGCTATTCTACTATGCAGCAGCTGTACTGCACTGTCACAGTGGATTCCTGCTCTGTGGGAATTTCACCAAAGCCTCTAATACTTTGGTTCATATGTCTCAACAAAACTGCTCAGAATCACCTGTAGAAGTTTTAAAATGTGTGTGCTTATGCCAGGGTCCTTGACCTCATCCCTTTAACTAGATCACTCTAAGCACAGACTTTTCTATTGTTTTTTTGTTTCTAATGTACATTGGGAGGAAAGTGAGGATCCAACTTTAATTTTCAACTTACAAGAAAACAGAACTCAGAGATAAGCAGCTTCTCCACCAACACATATGATTAAGGAGAGAGTGGAGAGATTAGTGTGTCAACATAAATCTGCTGTTTCTTAAGCCAGTGTTTTAGCCCCTGTTCTCATGTAGATAGTGTCAGCATATCAACTCCCTGTAATTCTTGACATTTTGATTGCAAGCCTAGCCTTTAAGGCTGAACCATTTATCCATCCAGCTCATCCTGGCAATTATTCTTACTACAGTTTTGAAGTTTTCAAATCTGATGTAATCAGGAGATGTGTAAGGTCAAACCCATGTCCATAATGATACTTGGATAATAGTCTCCTTTTGAATCCTCATTCTTTGTCCAGGACATAGTAGAGGATCATATGGCCTATAATGTCACAAAACCTTATACACAGTGCACACATCATGTTTCCTCATTGATCAGAATTTAAAGAGATTTACAAACATAAAACTACTACCTTCTTAAATAGGTTTTGTTTTCTCATAAAGATTCTACAAACATGTGTGTGATTTAACTTATATTAATTATTTGTGACTTTACGTAAATTGGAACTTTGAAGGTTTCTGACTTTGATTCTAATGTGGGAAGTATCCAGAGCTATCACAACACATATAAACAAAAGTCCTGAAGACTCTCCAGAATTTATGAGATCCTAAAGTGCCCTGAGACCCAATGTTTGAGAAATACTGCTGCAAGTGGGCTCCAGCCTTGAGTCATTCTCTCTCTCTCTTTTGGAGGCTTCTATGTCAAAGTCGCTGTCAGAGCTCAGTGGATGGCTATATGTCACAGCCACTGAAAACACTAGTCACCAAAGTACTGCAGGCATCCCATACCCTAAGCCACCTTGTACCACAGTGCTTGCCTGACCTTCATTGCGCTCTATTTTTAGTGTCTTTGTACATGGTAAGGAAAGGCAAAATGGTCGTCAAAAAGGAACAATTTCTTTATGGATCACATGTGAACACTGGGGAGATGTGGGAAATATCAAAACAGGGAAAGTATGTACAGTATTAAATCAGCATAATGTGGTTAAGTGTAACTATATTTGTCACCAGCTCTAGTAAAGCTAGGTTAATGATTCTGTGACTTTAAATAATTTCTCATGAGAAAGTCCCAACTCGGTGGGAACTAAGAGGGAATAATGTCTCTGCAGGCCAAGGAAACACTAAATGCCCAGGCTCTGAAACCAAAGTGACTGATAGTTTGAAGAAAAGAAGAGAGGAATGAGAAGCAGGGTCCAAGAAAGGCAGTACTATGGTAACATTGACCTCATACTGCAATTACAAGACGAAACTCTTGTTGGGTCCTGAGCCAAGAAATGGGGTGAGGTGATCTTTTTCATGCTTCAAAAATAGCATCCATTATGTGGAGAACAGATGGTGAGAGCTCAATAGTAGAAGGAAATGAGAAAGACTCCATTCACAAGTAAGACTCGGGACACGATTCCTTTTGCTAGAGTCAGGATCAAGCTAGGATTGCAAGTTTTAGGAGACTCACCATTGGGTTCTCCTAAGTCACTTGTTTGCAAATATTTATACAAAGCACATTGACAATAATAGAAAACAAGATGTGTATAAAAAGTCCTATGAGTGTGATCGCATTCACCATTGAGTAAAATAACACTCAAGGGTCGCAGACATGTTCACCATTATTTAAATAACTGTAGCACTAAGTGATCAGTGGTATGCTCTTTACATATTTATATTGTAGCTATTAAATAATAGCACAGCTCTTAACATATAGGGATGTTTAGACACATGTAACCTGGAAAAGGAAAGCATTCAGTTCTATTTTTTTAAAAAAAGCATTTAAACTGAGACAACCATATATTTATACTAACCTGTGAAAGCCTAGAATAAGCTTGTCAGTGGAAAGACTTACATATTCTGGATAAAACCTACAGCAGTGTTGAACAGCAAATATCTGTTGCTTCTCTCTACATTGAAACCATATCAGCAAGCAAGGGCTCAATGACATGTAACTGCCAAATGGTGTCACATGAGGAAAGACAAAAATGTAAAGGACAGAGCCCACAAGGTTTAAAAGGAAACTCCCCTTTCTAGTAATCAAAAATCCTATCAAGAGGGCTTTGGAGAAAATGAGTGGATACAGCTGTGTGTCTGACTTTTTAATTAGAGTGGGGAGACATGCTTCATCTGAGCCTCTTTCTTAAAACACAGCCTTAGGACACGCTTCCTTCATTGTCTACTGAGCACGCTCCTCCATGTTTTACAAAACAACAAGCAGTCAGCCACAGTTGCATGCACACACACACACACACACACACACACACACACACACACTCAGGTACATGTATACATACGCACATGCACACAAACAAACACATACACATAGATGGGTATACACACATGCACACACAGAGACAAACACATACATACCCATACCCAGGTTCATGTACATACACATACACAGGTGCATTTACACTCAGAGAGAAATACACACAGGTGCATGCATATACACATATGCATACAAAGACATATATCATTAAAAGCAGGTCAACTTCTGTAAACTGTATTTAACAAATGTCAAAATAGACCTGTATATCTGAACTTTGAAGTTTTATAAAATATATCTTCTCAGATGCTTAAAGATTTTACTGTTTAAAAGAAACCACATTTGGAATCAAAAGCTTAACATTGAAAGTCTTAACTGTTGGAGAATCTCTGTCGTGTGTGTGTGTGTGTGTGTGTGTGTGTGTGTGTGTGCTTGAGTTGCGTTTGTACTCAGTGTTTCTGTCTCAGATCCGATGAATCATATCAATAGGTTTAGGTACCTTAGAGAATCCTAAAATCCAATGCACTGAGCAATGACCACTCATAAGAGAAAAATGGAGTGTTGCTACAAACTCATTTTGACAGCAGATATGCTTTTTATTGCTTTCATTTAAGGTGAATTTTCCTGTGCTGCTGTCAAGAAGAAAGTAGAACATCTCAGCTAATTGTATTTCTCATTCTCCTAGATTAGATGAAGCTGCAGAGAGCAAAGTTCAATGGATTTCGTCCTGACCCGTGTTCCCTTTCCCCTTCCCTTTTTACATGTTCTACTTCATGTTTTGAAAGTTCTTTTTGAGCTTTCAATATTTTATTCAAGTTTTATTTAAAATGATGCTCATTAAATCATTTGAGGGCAAAACGATAATTCCATACAAAATGTGGGACTCTAAAATGTATCCATTAAACTGGGAGTGGGGAGAGAGAGAGAAACAGACTGAGAGAGAGAGAAAACATAACAGAAGTCAGTTTAGATCCCTAGTGTTGTCGTGGTGTGACCACAATCACCTGCCCAGCTCAGAGCTGGAGATCACAGAAGCTATATTATATTCTGGTGCAATGTCAGAAAAAGAATTAAAATGAAAGAGGAGGAGGAGAAAGAAAAAGCAGGAGAACAAGAGGAGGAGAATGAGGGGAGAAAGAGAAGGAGGAAGAAAAAGAAGAAGGAGGAGGAGGAGGAAGAGGAGGAGGAGGAAGAGGAGGAGGAGGAGGGGGAGGAGGAGGAGGAGGAGAACAAGAAAAAAAAGAACAACAAGAAGAAACAACACTACTACACACAAGGAAAAATTAAGTCCTGAAAGACTAGCTTTATTATGTCCATCGTCTCCACTCAAAAATGGCACAAAAGAAATAGCTAACCATACTCTGAATCCTACTTTTATTGTAAAACAGATAACTGTTGGGCCAGGAAAAGAGCAGGATATGAATATCTGTCTAAAAAGTCCCCATCACATAGGCGTATATGTGTTTCCCAGAAGATAGGATTGGGAAACCAGGGTTAGATGCTCAGGGAGTCACAATTTCATCTGTGGACTCATTGTAGATTTACAGAGGTCCTGGACATTTCCCGCCTCCATTTTAGCCTGGCATCTCTATGGGAGCTCTTCCCCAACTAGTTCTAAAAAACCTTCTGGAATAGGTCTTCTGCTGTACCTCAAAGTGAGTCAACCTTAACCAGGGAGTTCCAGCTTCTAACTCACAGGGTTAAAAGGGATATTAAATTCTGAAGGTATCTATGTTACAAAATATTTTTAAATTGATGAATGTACAATATTCATTTATTCTTGAAATTCCAGTCCTAGGTCAAGCTTGTGGATGAGAGACTGATGTCTTTGCCATCCAGCTGAGCCAACAGTGTCAGTTTGATACCTGGGTGTAGCAATGGTTCCCAGATTGTAGGTTGTGACCATTTTGCAGGGGTGGAGGTGAGTTGAGAGTGAGTGGGTCCAATGACTGTTTCACAGAGGTCATCTGAGATCATCAGAAAAATCAGACATTTACATATCAGTTCATACCAGTTATGAATTAGCAATGAGTTACAGTTATGAAGTAGCAACGAAATAATTTTATGGTTGGGAGTCACCATGACATGCTCTGTTAAATTGTCACATTAGGAAGGTTGATGACTGCTGTTTCAGGGTCTGAGTGTACCCTAAACCAACCAGGCTACAGTTGTTTACTTTGGCTGAAAAGCAGGCATTGGAATTCACCTGACACTTATTTCCAAAACATGTTACTGTTTCTGCTGCACAGGCAGGACTTGACTCATTCTCCACCTTCTTGTTCACCTTCCGGTAAAAAGAGCCACCAAACTGTTCTATCATTCAGATTGATATGAAGCTGGAATTCTTCCATCTTGTTGCCAACTGTGAAGTTGTTCTGGATCATTCAGAACTTCGAGGTCTCAAAATTTATCTGGTAGCCAGCCAGTCAGCTCTCACAGCCAAGCAACAGCATATCCCAGACGGAGAGCCCAGTGATGTCAAAGTCCACATCACAAGCCCAGGTCTTCTACTTGTCTTGATTTTAGCACTTTTTCCCAGTCTTAGGCAAGAAGGATGAACTGAAGTTCAGCTTCAGTAAGCTGGTCTTCCACAGTGATCTCAGTGTCCAGAGTGATAGATGTGTTCCAGTTTTCAATGTCAACCACCATACAGTCCACCTATACTTGATTTCCAGACTGCCATTCAGTGGTCTCCATGTTGTGAGAGCTTGAACTGATATATTCCAACCCAATTTTGGCCTTTGTTTTCAAATCAAGTTTTATTAAGTCAAAGCTGTAGCCCTTGGTGAAGACATTCCTGACAGACCTACCAAGATCGGCATATGTGATAGGGACAGCCATCCTCCCAGAGGCAGTGATGGAGGGAGCCATTGCACCTACTGAGAAGACTTGATTCTTTGAAAGTTTTGAATATAGTGCTGCTCAAAATGATATTTTAAGTCCCCTCTCCCCCAACTTCTAAAGAGTTTAAGATCCCAAGGCAGCTGATGAGTCCAAGGAAACATTGTCTTCTAGACACATAGGACAGCTGCACACACAAACTCACAGCAGCTGTGACACTGTACAAAACCCATGGAAGCATAAGCCAGGTCAAATCCCAGCAAGGAGAGAGGATTGGACACACAATCTCACCCACAAGACATTGAGTTACTAGAAATTGACAGCTGCTGGGAAAGGGAGAGACAGTTCCCTAGGGGTGTAGATCCTAAGCCTTTTTAGTTTTTAAAAAAACAATGGTATGCAATAAATGTTTAACTGTCGACTCTCGGAAGCGAGGATGGGGTGGTATGAGCTGCTATCTATCTGTGGTATAAACACCTCAAGTAGAGATGCCATGCTATTGACATGAGATTACCAACTGTAGAGTTGGGAGACATGTGTATAATCAGCTCTCCAGGGCTCTTACAAGCAGGTTCTAATACATTATTATATGATCACATGGTCTAGTGGTAGGAATGCCTGTGAGGCCTATCCATTGAGATTCTGGTATCTAAGGAGACTGCCACAGCTACCACAGCCTTTGACAGAGAAAAATTAGCATGCAACTACATATTAATGTATGATCTTTTCATTTTATGTGTCACAAGTTAAGATCATGTCTTAGAGGTTAAGAGAGGGGTGTATGAAGAGAGGAGGCCATGTGAGGTTGGGCTGGAAGGAGAGGGGAGACTGATATTGGGATGCAAAGTGAATAAATACATTAATTGAAAAAAATGATCTTGTCCCTCAAACCAATAATTTTAATTTAAATTAAGATTCAGTAGAGTCTAGATGCATATCTAAGATGTTCTCAGCACTATCTTCTCAGTCAGATTCCTAATTGGAGAATTCTTTTAAAACCAATGGAAACTCTGGTCATGGGAAAGAGACATATACACTGCAAGAATCTGGCTTACTAGAACTGGTCTCATGACATATCTGGGCCCAGGGTCAGTGTTAAGTGTCTTGGCAATGAGTGCTGCATGCTTCAAAATTTTCTCTATCTTTGGAGTATCTCACTAAGAGCTTTGGAAACCACAGTACATGCTCTCTACCCGTGTTTAGAAAAATGATCTCACAGGAGGTCTGAGGAAACAAGGAAAAAAATTACCCAGGCATTGCCAGTCCATAAATAGTTCAGAGTTTGTAGGTGAGTGTCAAAACAAATAGAAAAATCTCCCATTAAGAGATTTTTAAAATGTTTTACCAATTAAAAAGAGAGGGGTTTTTTGTGCTTGCTTTTTTAATATGTTGACCACAGTGATAATATCATTTCTAGGAGATCAAGTAAATTCTAGTGTATCTTATTTACATTACTATAGTTAGTCCGTCCCAACCTTGCTTTGTTTTTATTTTCTCTCTCTCTCTCTCTCTCTCTCTCTCTCTCTCTCTCTCTCTCTCTCTCTCTCTCTCTCTCTGTGTGTGTGTGTGTGTGTGTGTGTGTGCATGCGTGCGTGTGTGTGTGTGTGTGTGTGTGTGTGTGTGTGTGTGGTGATGGTGGTGGTTGTTTGTTTAACAAAGCAAAAACATAGCTCTTGCTTTGTTACTATGTTTCAGAAACATCCGATGATTTTATTGATGATAGAGGAAGAAAATGTATAGAGATTATTGAAATTGTAATGAGATTATTTATTTATTTTTCTTTAAAATAAAGCAGATAGTTACTATAAGTAAACATTTAGAACAGATCCTGTCTGAGAGCTAAATGAGTACATGGAACATATTCATGAAAAGAACAACGTGATAGAAAAAGTGCTAAATGCTAATTGTGCTATCCCTGTTCTTTCTAATAGTAAACATTCTTACAGGTAGGAAGTAATCTTATTTTACTTACATTCACTTATAAGTGGTGAATCTGAGCACCTGTCCCTTTATTTGTTGACTTTCTATATTCATCCTTGCAAAGATATCTATTTGAGTCTCTAATCTTTAAAAAATACTTCTATTTGTGTGTGTGCATGTATGTGCATGTGCGAGTACATACTGTGTGTGTGTGTGTGTGTGTGTGTGTGTGTGTGTGTGTGTTCATGTGTATGAATATCTGGGTAGAAGTCAGAGAACAGTTTGTGGGAGTCAGTTGTCTCTACCATATGAGTCCTGGATGCTGAACCCAGTCACCAAGCTCTTTTACCCTCTGAACTATCTCAGCAGCACTTTTTGTCCATTTCTAGATTAGATAATTGTGTTGTTTGGCTTGTGCTATCAAGTTATGAGTTTTCTTTTACATATTTCTTACATATTTTGCCTATTAACCCCTGTTGCACACACACAACCATTTTTCTAATGTACAGACTTTTTCATTTTCTTAGTGACATGTCTTGAAACAATGACTAGAATAGTTTAAGAAGTCACTACACATTTAGCAAACACAATAATACCCAGCTAGAATTTCTCCTTGTCATACCTCCCAGGGATAGAACTTACAAGTCAAGCAGTTAGTGTTCTGCCTGCTGCTTCCTGGGAAAGAATGCAGGAAAAAAAAAAGGATGTCTTTCAGAGGATCTGCAAATTCCCAAAGCAGCAGGAGAAGTTATAAAAAGAAAGGCATTTGACTACTTCCATGGGAACATCTTCATGACTACTGTTATCTTTAATAAGTCATGAAAAAAAGAAAGGAAGAAAGAAAAAAGGGAGAAAGAAAAGAAAGGGAGAAAGAAAGAGAGAAAGGGAGAAAGAAAGAAGAAATCTGTTGAACAGCTATCTAATATTTGTGTGGGGCAAAGCATGCTTTTTTTTTTCTAACTTCTAATACTGCATGATGTGTGTGTGTGTGTGTGTGTGTGGAGGATGTTTGTGAATTTATGATTTTATATAAGTGTTTATATGTTTGTGTATGTTTATGTGTGCAGGTCTGGGTGGCACTGTGTGTGTATATATATGTTTGAGTAAGTTTGTGTGTGATGTGTGAGCTTATTAATGTATGTTTTTGTGTATGTATGTATGTATATGTTTGTGTGTGAGCCTGTGTGTGTATGAGTGTGTAGCTTGTGAATGTATGTTCTTGTGTATCTGTATCTGTGTATATGTGTGTTTGTGTATGTCTATGTGTGTGATTGTATGTGGATGTGTGTATATTATGTGCTTGAGTTTCATGCACGGATTTGTAGAGCTGCTTTTCTCCTATGTTTACATGTTCTCAGTCCCTTCAGGTCACTGAACTCGGGTCACCAACCAGCCTGCGATTCCCTTTACCCATTGAGCCATCTTGCACACTGTGTGCTGACTTCTCAACCATTCTCTGTCAACTAGTATACCCTTTGAAATTCAGTCGTTAGTAGTAGCTATAGGTTTTACTCCTGAGAGCCCACTGTTTCCATTCAGTTCTTGAGAAATGTGCTTCCCACGTGGCAGAAGAAACACTTCTGTGAGTCAAATGGATACTCATCTGCATTCATCTGTCCTGTTTAGTGTCTAATGTTCTAAATTCTCAAATACAAAAATGAAATCTGGGATATAAAAGAAAAGCCTCTGAAGTCATTGGAAATCAGGTAAAATTAATAAGAAACTACAGAATGTGAAGACAGGAGAATCTACTGACTTTTAAATGTGTTTTATGTGTATTTATTGGACAGAAAACTGCATAATTGCTTAGATGAAATCTAATGATTACCCACAATATCAACACAGTGAAACTACTACCTGGGGGAAAATAACGCAGTTTGAGCAAAACTTGTCTGAGTCTTTTCCCCTTATAGAACCTCTGCCTCTGAAAAAGAGACAACTGCTGTCCCAAGCAGGGTTCCTAGCTTTTCTCTAGAGTAATATCACAAACCAATATGCCAGAGGCTAAAGTGTTGGTGTTTGTTAATTATTCGTATACCCAGCAAAAACCAAATACACACTGAATATATTCTCTTGTTCATATATCTTTTGAAAGTTGCTAACTTTATCCATACAGCTAAGGTATCTTTTTACTGGCAGATGTAAATTTTTTTCTGTGACTGTACACAGTGTTTCATCCCTATTGTTTTTGATGGATATTTGATTCATTTCATTGCATTGATTGCATTGCAATTAAAAATAACCTGCTGCTATAAATTCTTTTGTATGGGTCTGAGGACCATGTGTAAATAACTTTCTAACAGAGAGACTCAAAACAATAACTGCTACATCTCTTCAGCCCTCATACCTCAACTGGACTTGCATAGTTGCTCACAGTGGCTTACTTTAAGAACACTTTGTCATGTGAGAATGTCAAGTCTTCATCTGTTTTGGACATTGATAGAACGAGTTTTCTTGTCAGCTGTGGGTAGGGGTTGCCTCTTACTACAATTTCAACGAGGCTGACTGCTAGCTGTTTGTTTGTTGGGTACCTGAGATCTCCCTTTTGTAATGTGTGGGTTCAAGTTGCCTCCTCTTTTCCCCTCTACAGTTGACTTGCTTATATTCATTTATTAGGGCCTTGTATATATAAATGGTTCTTTGTTCTTTGTCTCTAATATTTGTTATAAAGACTCTCCTCATTCTATAATTGGTTGTTTAACTCCTTGAGGTTGTTTTGCACCTGGCACAGACTGTGTTTGATAACATTATGAGATAGCAAAGCAAATGAACAAATAATGACACAATGTCATCCAATTTATACCTCTAAAGGATCATTTCTTGAAAATGCATCCAATATCACTCATCCCCCCTGATTCTCTGTCCTAGTAGTGACCCATCGGTACTTACATTTCTAGTTTAAGCTACATCAGCTCAGAGTTGCTTTTGCAGAGTCTTTTGCAGTTTTTCATATATCTCAAAATTTCCCTTCCAGAAAACCTAGATCCTGACTAATATGTAAGCAAATTAAGTTTCAGAAATCCAGTGTATTAAATGCCACATGACAGACTAACCTTCCAATTTCTCTAGAGTTTGCAATTACAGGCAACTCACCATGTAAATATGGTAGATTGTGAATAGAGGGGGGAGGGTCTAATCATTTGCCTTAGTGTATAGACCCAGCCAATGAGTTAGATTTTTTTTCCTTTCAAATTCAATAAAACAAGATTATCAGTGCTTAAATTCCTCATAAACACCAATTGCTTGGTGCTTCACCTATCATGAAGAACTCGCCCTTGCAGGCTCTATTTTCCACAGCTTGGAAGCAGTGTTCAAGAGATACAGTCTTCCCTTTGGCTCTCCATATCCCTGGCCTGCCCTCCTCTGTTTTGCTTTCTGTATCTGGAGCCTGATCCCTAAAGACTCTATCAAAGGAGTTTCTGCCTTTCGAAGGTGTGTTACACCAGAGAGGACCTTGACAGGAGAGCAGAACCACCCCAGCGAAGCTTGAATTTGAGGTGCAGCATGCCCTGTCTTCCTTCCAGCTCCTGGCTGGCTGTGTGCAGTGTCCACGCTAGTACTCACTGCTCGGTTCTCTCTGTGTGTTTCCTGGAAATTCTTTCCTTCAGATCCAGGAGTGCTAATGGCTCTTCTACTATCAAACCAGGTAACTGCAGTGTCCCACACTTCCACCTTGCAAAGAGTCCCTTTTAAAATTAACTCTCCTGGAATTATTGTCATTTATGAGTGCCATCTGTTTCCTTTTGGGACTCTGACGGATACAGATTTAATAGCCACGCATGTGTACAAAAAGAGGACCAAAACAAAGTGTTAAGTGTTAAGGCACATTACCATGATAGTTGCTCTTTCCGACTCATGGATAAAGTACAGAGGCATACATGTTCAAAGAGCTCATCATATTGAACTTTGGAGATGTATGGAATAATGAACACAAAGTTATTCATCTCTCTAGAAGGACAGGTGCTTTCTCCCAGGACTAGGCTATAGACTAGAGGCTTTGACTGACAGCCGAATTTCATGCTGTGAGTGTGGAAAGCACTGTCTCTGTGCAGTCCCTTGAATAATCTTGCTAACTTACCAATAGTCACCACAATATTTTGAAACTAAAAGGAGACATTACTGTAATACATTCTACTTCGTGAGCCAATGAATCTTAGCTTTGAACTGAATCAATAAAACTTTCTCCCTCGCTATTTTTTCTTTCTTCCTTTTGTCCAAAAATGATGAGGCAGACATGCTTTTGATGTTTATTCATCAATTATATACTCCATATTATACCATTCTGCTATTTTCTCAAGCTTTGAGTATTAAATATTAACCACCTGCCCCCATTTAGTAGCTCACACCCAACTAGAAGGCAATTATTAATCCCCCAAATAAAATTATTATTAGAAATGTAAATGAATGCACATCAGGATGCTGTGGGAAAACAATACTTTTTAAATATGGGATGTCTAATTATGGTCCATTATTTATGGACCACAATAGACATGTTTCCATGATAAGATGCAATTAATACTATACAAACAGCATTTCAATAGATACAGCCTGTTGAATGAAATTATTAGTTGGAAATATGCAGGGAATCTCTGGACAGGGGAAGAACTGTGAGGTGCTTTCCTCACTGGACCTCTATAGAAAAGATGACCTAGCTGTTCTATGACAGGTGAGAAAGTCTTAGCCTGAGGTCCTCTTGCTCCCCATGCATCCGCTTCTGCTGCTGATAGGAAAGGCAATAGAGAAATGAAGGCCAATCAACATCTCCCACACACATCATGGTTTCTCACTTCCTTCAGCCTAGTGTGGCAGGAAACCTCTAGCTTTGTACTGCTCTATAAGTAGCATGATCTGAAGACTCCTATAACAAAGATGTAAAAACACTCAGGATCTGTTACTAAGAGGTCTTTAGCTTTGTCCATCTTTCTTCTGAGACAGGACTAGACAACTACACCCTAAGAACTTAACTCCAACCCATTAAACCTTCATAGTTGGACCACTGCAGCTCAGAAAACAGTGTTACTGTTCACTGACGATTCTGAGGGTAAAAACTAAGTTATATTTGTAACAGATAAGTATTGCAAATACTACTAATAGTGAATATTTAAATATACTTATTTGATAGGAAGCTACCTTAGCCATTCCTTTGCTAACATTTAACACTTTATAGATAAGCAAAAATGGGTCTCTTTTTGTTAATGCTAGTTAATATTTAAGCTCAGTCTCATGTTCATGTTTTTAAACATAAGATGTGATATGAAACATACACATTTTATTTCAGAAGATCATTTAGGTTGAATTTTTTAAGTTTTATCACTAAAGTTCTATTTAAGTTCATTTTTTAAAATGTCTATCAGAATAGGTACAGATAATAGACTTATAGCATTGCATTGGATTTAATTGTGTTCCACAGCGATCAGAGAATGTATTTTCTCATTTATATAACAAAATATGAAAATCAATACCAAAGAGAGGAAGGGTTTGCTTTGGTCTACAACTAAAGGAGTGCAGCCCATGGTAAGAGACATGGCAGCTGAGGGGTGGGGTTACTGGTACATTGCATCAACAACTCTGAAGCAAAGAAAGAAAATAAGGGTTTGAAACATCAAGGCCTGCTTTTCAGTTACCTATTTCCCCCAGGAAGTCCCCACCTACTAAGCTTCTACAACCTTCCAAAACAGTGCTGCCAGCTGGGAACCAAATATCCAAACACATGATGCTATAAAAGATATTTTATTCTCAATCTACACCTGGCAATCACATTTAATTCAGTGAAATTTAGCTGTAATTTGATCTGTGTGGCTATGAAAATTTATTTAGTGCCAAAGGTAGACCATATGTTTTAGGATCCCTACATTACCCAATCCTCTCAAATCCTCCTTATCATTGGTCCACATAATTTCTTTGCCTTGAGTGTGGGTAAGATTTGTGTCTTGCCTCTAATGTAGAATACGACAAAGGTGATGTGCTGTGGCTCTTTCTAATGACCATGCTGCATGGAAATTCTGATGGATGTCATCTTTATAGAGCTTAAGATTCAGACTTAGTGGAATGGGCCTAAAGGCTATCTTTCCAGACTCAGAAAGACTCCAGTGGTAAGAAACTGTAAGTAGCCTCCAACATCTGAGACGATCTCAAGTCAAAAGATAGCTAAAGCTGGAGTTCTTATGGAGGCAAAAGAAACAGACTTTCTGTCTACAGCAGGACTGGACAAAATTAAAAAACCCAACTTTTGTCCAGCTGAGTTCCAAGACAAGAAGAAAATGTGTTCGGTACTTTTACTCTAGCGTTTGAGACCAAGTCTGGACCTAGAGGAATTAACAGAGAGCAAATATGTGTGGTGGCAAGCTACTAAATTTGGGTTATTAACGTTTCTTTATCGTCAGTTCCTTTCCATGTAAAATAGCAATACTTGAATCTTCTAGATTAGTTGTGAGCACTCTGTGAGATAATTACATTTCTGAAGACTATATATAATTGTCTTAGGAAGACAGGAACTCAACTGAGGCTAATAGTGAAGATGGAATCAAGAAGAATACTGATTAGCTAGTGACTTGATGAACTTAACTGCATTATATTTGACTTTTCAAACAGTCCAAAACACAATAGAAAATGAGGAGAAATTGCCTGAAGGCATGCTCCCTTGTCGGTGCAAGCCTTCTCTCCATTCTTGCGGCCGTTGCCCGCCTCTGAGGCCCAGTTCCCCTCAGTAACTCCACACAGTGAGGGAGAAGACGTCCATGTTAAGCTTACAAGAGCTAAAGCCATGCTTGGAACATACTCACCTCTTCTGCCAAAATGTAAGAATTTTCCAATATGTGTACAAGAGGATAAATTAAAATTATAGAGAAATATTTATAACAAAAACAATTTCATAACGCATAAAAATTTCAAAGTAGGCTTCATCCATTTAGAATAGAGAAATCCCATTGCAAAAGACCTCATTTTCCTTAATAGCCATGTGAACTAGCTTGCTTTCAGCCTGAATCTCTGAAAGTGAGCATTATTTATTACTCTCATTTTGATTTCAGATCACTTTAATTACCAATAAAAAGCAAGCACCAATACAGAATGGGATATTACTTATGTGGATGTTTTTAAAGCTAGAATAGATTGTGGCCTCATTCCAAAGGTTCTATAAAGCATTTTATAAGTAAGTTATTATCATAAAAATTTTGTAAAATTCCTTTTACTAGTAGAGAAAAAGCAAAACCAAAGAATGGTTAGTGTCTTAAAGAATGTTAAAAAAAAAAAAAATCAGAATATTTACCTAAACCTGTAAAGTGCCATCCATTACCTCAATTTAGTTACTAGAATCATGATTGAGAATATGAATGAATTCATTAATACATTTTCAGTACAGACACATGAGAGAACGTTTGAATATTAGCAGCATCAGAGATGATGTGAAACAGTTCTGTGGTCCCGATTTATCACTCTGAAACCAAGAGGATTCTTTGCAGTACAACCAGATGAGCAAGGACATGTAAAGTACTCTGCTGACTGCTGAAGTCTACAGGGATCTCAATAACTGACTGGACTTTATGGCATACCCCATTTCATACTGACAAAAATACGGGTGTTCAAGAGATAGAGGAAGCAACAGGGACAGAGCATTTATCTAATGGATAATAAGACAATCCTTTGCTTTTGAGTTCACATAAATCCCCATACCTATGAAAGCTTTAAAACTCATCCTGAAAGTTTGTAATAAATCAAACTGATATAAATTGGCCTTTCACTAAACTTAGAAATTGGAGTTTTGCCTATGTTTTTATTAATGAATTCTACAGGCAGAGCTGCTGCCTGGTCTGATGAAGGAAGGAAGGAAGGAAGGAAGGAAGGAAGGAAGGAAGGAAGGAAGGGAGGGAGGGAGGGAGGGAGGGAGGGAGAGAGAGAGAGAGAGAGAGAGAGAGAGAGAGAGAGAGAGAGAGAGAGAGAAACAAGGATGAGAACTCTAAGTCACCAAAATGTCTTTTATGCCCATTTTTATTTATCCTACCCTCTGATTTATATACCTCCTCATCAACTGGAATGCTAACAAAGTTTAACCATTTCCTGTTTTTGATAGCTCAGCCACTAACTGCTTGTAAATTTGGCCAGACTATTTAATGTTTTTGACCCTTTGTCTATACAAACAGCAAGGAATACTGTCCTTCACTCTTTATCCTGAGGTAGGGAATGCTCAGAAACAATGCAGCATGAACATACTTTGAAAAATATAAATATGCCATAATATTATTATTAATATTGATATATAATCTCTGGATATTAGCCCATTAGGTATGACTATTGCTACTTCATGAACTGAATTTAGCAGCATCTATTAGCAATGGCTCTTTTGTGCTTTCAGGATATCACCATTTAGTAGTTAGCAGACTTTGCCTATCTTTTCTAATAATGATTGTAAATTGATTTTATGCGTACTTTATAAAATAGTCCCTCTCTTGCAGCTAAAGAGGAACAACCCCAGGAATAGCAATCTAATTATTCCTTCTTCTGCAAAGATTTCTGAAGTAGCTAGGAGCTCTAGCCAGACCTAGGATGTAAAACAAGTGACTATGGGATACACACACACATGCACTCATGCACACACACACACACACACACACACACACACACACACACACACACATGCATGTGCAAGCACTCACATGAGCACGCACAAAATCTAACTAATACCCTCAGAGCTCTCAGGGACCCAACCGCCAACCAAAGACTATACATGGTGGGACTGATTGTTTTGGCAGCATGTGTATAGTAGAGGATTGCAAAGTTGATCATCAATAGGAGGAAAGGTCCTCGGCCCTGTGAAGGCTCTGTGCCCCAGTGTAGGGGAATGCCAGGGCCAATAAGTGGGAGAGAGTGGGGTGGCAGGCATGGGGATGGGGGAGGCAACAGGAATTTGTTCTTGTTTTTGTTTGTTTGTTTGTTTGTTTTTTGGAGGGGAAACTGGGAAAGGAGAAATTTACATGTAAATAAAGAAAATACCTAATTTAAAAAAAAAATCTAAGCAAAAGTAGATACCCAATTCATTTATATTCTCAATAGAACAATAGTAAATTCCCAACAGAACAATAGAAACCTACATTTGAATTATTTTACAATTATTAAAATATTGAAATTATTAAAGAAAATAAGCGTTTTATGCTGCATAGATATTAAGAACAATAACTATACACTTCCCTATCTCTCTCAATATTTCTCTTTTTATAGTGTACAACTAAGTTAGCAAGCTAACCTCTGGAAAGTATTGCCCAGTACTTTGGACAAACTTATTCATCTGAGCTGCCTTCCTCAGTTCACTGACACAGGCAAAGAGCTCTCTGTCTTTCTCAGGAAGTCCTGAGCACATAGTCACAACAACAGGAAAAGGATCTCTAACTCACTGCCTGTCATTATTGTTCTGGATTGGGCATTTAATTTACAGAGACACAGTTTCTGGGTCTATAAGTTTATGAACTAGGAATCCACAATGCTTTTACATCCCCTTGCAGGAGAATCTGCCTGCAAAGGCCCTAATTATAAGTCCACACTCTAACACTAGTCATTAGCCAGTTCCATTTCACTTCCCATCCCTTTGACTCCTGTCTTCTGTTACTCTGCCATTTGAGGAGATTTGTGAGAACAAGAGAGCATGGAGATAGAAACAAAATGCTAAATATTTTATAATACAAAATGCCATGAAATAATAGAAACTGAACTGAGAGCAGGAAACATTGTATTCTAATCAAGTGAGAAAGGATTTTTAAAAAATGCCCTGATAAATCAAATTAGATGCCAAATAAACAGGAAGTGAGAAATTTTATCTGGGTGAATAATGATAATCAACAATGGTAGATTAAAGTCCGGGAGAGAAAAGAATTCAGGGAAGATTTTCATTTATAAAATGTTAAGAGGCAGATTTTTGGATCTATTAAAGCAAAATGTTCTTTCTTAAATATGATTTCTGTTCTCACAACTCAGCAAATTAAAACAAATTATAGAAATACCGAGTAAAGCAAGCCACTGCTATCTAAATCACTATTTGCTGAAATCAAAGCGCACATTTTAAGTCATAAAGTGGTACACGGGGAAGCTTAAGTGCTGCATTAGGAGATTCCAAGAAGAGAACAACTTCTCTAAACAGAGTCCTCTGAATCCGACTCAGGGAAGGTGCACCTGGAGCCGTTCATTCTCCCATTCACCAGGTTCAATTCCACAGCTCATCTGGATTTCATTAGATGCCAGGCTTGCTTGGAAATCTGTAATTGCTTTAATTTTCTATCTCACTTTGTGAACATGAAGCCTAGTCCTCCCTTGTAGAAATATTGAAACAACTGTTTTTAAAGTAATGTAGAGTCTGAAACCAATTAATCTTTGATATCATAAAGAGATTGACTAATGACATTTCCCTTCATCTGATTCCATTGTAAAAGCCACTCCATTATCAACTTCTATGGTAAATAATGGTTCTCTTTTAAACAAGTCAAACAGGAACTATGTAAAAACGGATGTTACTTAACTTTCAAATTTAATAAATATTCACAAGTAAATATTGAACATCTACCTTGTTCCCGTCTTTTGGAATGGAAATTCTTCAACTTTCTGCTCTGTAGATATGAGAGTTGTAAAAAATGAGAACACGTGTGATTTCAGTTTTCAGATGAAAATACTACATATATTCAAAGCACTTGATTAACCTTATCTGGCCATGGCTCTGAGGAAAACCCTAAACCGTTATCATTATGGAGCCAAATACTACATCACAGCTGATGCGCTTCTATGCTACACTGTCTTCGGAAGACCCCTGTGTCAAAGGTGTGGTCCTTACCTTGACTCTAGGAGACATATTATAACCTGCCAGCATGTGGCCTTCTGACACATCTCAGGTCACCAAAGTAGTATCCTTCCTACAGGGTGGTTCTGAGGCTTTGATCAGGCATCTGCATGTGAAAGCTGAAAGTCCTGTTCCCCAATTGGTTCTTGATCGATCAATAAAGATGCTAGCAGCCAATGTCAGAATAGGCAGGACTTCCAATTTTCCCACTGGCAGACTAGCACAAGCAAAGGAAGGAGAAAGAGTCACCAGACATGTGAGATCTCAAGTGGAAAGGCCCTCAGCCCTCGGCTGCTTCCCCGACTGGGCAGATTTAGGGCGCTGAGCTAGGACTAAAGGTAACTGAGCAACCAAAATTGAGGGCAGATTCAGAGGTGTTGAGCAGGGAGTGGAAAGAAGACTGCAATAGTCGTGGAAGAGCTGGGCCATTGAGCTAAAGCATATCAAAAGATAAGCTAATGTGTGTCTGTCTTTCATCTGCGGATTCAAGGGAACCTGGTGGGGGGGAGGGCTGGTAGGGCAGTCTTCCTGGAGCTTAAAGTGAGATAGTAGGAACTACACATTACAATCCTCAAACAGAATTATGATAGGCTTATCTTCCTGTCTCTGGTTTGCTTGCCAGCCACTATGAGTTGTCCATGTGTATCCTGCCATGTCTTCAACCATGACATACCCATCACCACAGGCCAAGAAGCAATTGAACAAATTCACAATGGACTGAAATCCATGAAAATGGGAGCCAAAGAAAACTTTTTCTCTTTTTAAAATGGTCACCTTCGCCTGACATTGGTGGCGCATGCCTTTAATCCCAACACTTGGGAGGCAGAGGCAGGTGGATTTCTGAGTTTGAGGCCAGCCTGGTCTACAAAGTGAGTTCCAGGACAGTCAGGGCTGCACAGAGAAACCCTGTCTCGAAAAAACAAAAACAAAAACAAACAAGAAAACAAAAAAAGATGGTTATCTGAGGTGTTTTGTCCTCGTGAAAGAAAGCTGACTGACACACAAAATTTGTAGAAAGCTAATTAAACATTTACTCGAGCATCTTCCTGGAATAAGGAAGTGTCTAATAAAATTAACCTTTTTAGCTGGGCAGTGGTGGCAAATGTCTTCAATCCCAGCACTTGGGAGGCAGAGGCAGGCAGATTTCTGAGTTCGAGGCCAGCCTGGTCTACAGAGTGGAGTTCCAGGACAACCAGGGCTATAGAGAGAAACCCTATCTGGAAAAAAAAAATTAAACTTTTTATTTTTTTTTTATATTCACTAGGAAAGATGCTGTTATTTTCATTTTACCTTGAGAAACTTAAGATGAAAGATAGTAAATTTCAATAAAGTTATATTTAAATGATGCATTAATGGAAATATACAAACAAATAACATCCTAAATGAAGCTTTATAACAATTTTCTGGTATCATGAACATAGATAATTGCAATGGAAATACAAAGCATTATGAAAGTAGGAAAGACTGAAGCAGTGAATACTTTTTCCTTGATTTAGCTATACTTCTAACAAGGGTGGTTAATAAAAATGGGATTATCTCCCAGAAAACATAGAGAAGCAGAGTTCCAAGTCCTAGTCTGAGGTTCAATACCCTCTTTATATGTCATAATAATCTATCAATACCTTGAGGGAAGTGAAAGAGGAGACGACTGTGTGGTGATAAATTTTTATGAAAACATTTCTTGTGTTCTAAGAGACTGGCACATTTTCCTGGACCTCACGGCCAGAATTAATAATACACCATGAGATCACTTAAGATTTAAGACTGCTATCCCACTGGGTTCTCAGTTGTTTGTTTAACCTGTCATTAAGAGCCCAATGGAACCACCAGCCTTACCTGCCTTGGATTCCCCTGTGCAATCAGTTCTACCACCTAAGCTAATGACTAATTTTAATTTTAAATGATGTACGCATCTATTGTCCCTGACCCAGAGAGCAATGCATATGTGTGTGTGTGTGTGTGTGTGTGTGTGTGTGTGTGTGTGTGTGTATGTTATGGTAATAATTTGCTGAAAACAGAAGACAGGGCAAAATTGACCTCATCCAACAAACATCTACGATAAATATTGGAAGAAAGCACGTGGAAGATGCTTGATAACACAATGCTTGCAGTACTGAGTTCTTTGGGGTCAGTTGACGTAAATAACTTAATCCCTTGTTTAAAAAAAAAAAAAACTCTTAAAGATTTCTATAAAGCCTCCTTCGTTCCTCTCCCGTGAGGTAGTCTCTCTGCTGTCCAATAACCAGAGAACAAAGCTTTTGTTAGGGACACATTCAGATCAAACAGAGACAGGTTATAGATAGGCCAGCTACAAACTACCGGCAGATGGACAGCATAGGGAGAAATGGAGAACTCAAACTCCGACTTACTATTGGGCAAATGAACCCAGGAGGAAGTCGGCAATTTTATTCCTTAATTTGACGTGGAGAACACAGAGGCCTGTGATTGTGAGAAGGTTAACAGAACATGAGAACATCATAACTCCAAATGCTGCCCTGTAATCATGAAGCAACAGGTATAATCGTGTGATCGTAAAAGACCACGGAAAACAAAGACACTCTTAGAGCTCCATCTTGGAAATAATAGACTTCTGTCTTGAAGCCTTAGGTTGTGATACAGCAGAGGGTTGAGACCCACCCTACCCCTGCTTTCCCAGGGGGTTACCAGAAAGCCGGTGCATTCGTCAATCCTAAGTCAATTATTTTCTATTAATTGTCTTGACAGAGGTGAAAATAATGTGGCAGTCTTCACCTACTTAGTGAACTCAAGGCATTCGGCCTACAGATGTGACAACATAAGGTCTGATCGAAGAAAAATATTTATTTCTGGGATACTTTATGTCACAGGATAAATCAGATGAGTAGTCAATTAGGAGATAAAATCAGGCTTGGATCCATCTCCAGCAGAGAATGGTGGAGGAGAAGCTTGGAATCAGTGCAAGACGGCCTTTTGAATATCTTTCTCTTTCTTTCTTCCCTTAGCAATGCTGGGGTTAACCCAGAATCTTGGGCATAAGAGACAAATGTTTTTTTGTTTGTTTGGTTTTTTTTTTTTTTTTTTTTTTTTTTTTTTTTTTTTTTTTTTTTTTTGCTTTTTTTCCCAATGAGCCAGGGTCCCATTCAAATAATTCACAAATGTAAACCTAGAATATAAGAGATAACTTAACCTTTCTAAACAGGGGTTTGATGCTGGGCTAATTCAAGTAGTAATACTTGCGGTTTGCAGACCAGAAGTGGCCTGACTCAGGACAGCTATGCCTAAAATATCTCTAGTAAGGGGACTACAGAAAGAGCACTTCCCTGTAAAGCCACAGCAGGTAACCAGAGTAAAGGTGCTTTGTCCCCTGAGCCCACAGAGTTCTCTTCACTGCCTCCTCCCAGGCAGATCCACTCCGTTGGTGCTCAGGGGGGCTGAAAGCATTCACAGCCTGGGGATGCTGCAAGCTGCCTTAAGGGCTGCTGAGGAAGCTGGCGTCTAGCTCTTAGCCTTGCCAGCACCAGGAGTGGAGCAGCTGGGAGTTTTCTAGGGTTCCTACAGCTCCTCTTCAGCAGGAAAGGTTGGTTGTTTCCCTGCCAGACTCCTGCTACGTTTGTCTGTCTGTTAGCTGAGCTGCGTACTCTGTCTAGTGGCCAAAATGGTCACGGCGATAACCACTTGTTTACAACCTGTTTAAATAAATTAACTTGCCAGTCAATTATCAGCTACATATCTTTATTTCGGTAGAAAATCTGACATCTCAGAAGACAGGACACTCGTAGCGGAGCAAATCCCAGAGAACAAGAATGACTGGCACACAAGATGAAAGGAACATTGCAAGACCATTTCCCAAATCAAAGGAAAAGGAAATCTATTGTAAAAAGGGATGCTATTTTCACAGTTTGCTTGCCTCCCTCCCTCCCCC
>JADRCD010230848.1:24258-52297 GCA_019843815.1 Montemys delectorum
CTCCCTCTCTTCTCTCTCTCTCTCTCTCTCTCTCTCTCTCTCTCTCTCTCTCTCTCTCTCTCTCTCTCACACACACACACACACACACACACACATACACACAAACATACACACACACACTGTAAACAAGATTGCTAGGAACCCAGATCTACTTTTTCATAGCAATTTAGTATCACATGATCCTGCAGAGATGTAGCTGAGTCAAAGGACTGTCATCAAACTGCTTAAAAAGACAGCAAGATCTAGACTAGCAGTCTCAAGGATCGGTTCTTATCACTTACAGAGACAAAAGACCGCCTCTCTAAAAGTGTGAAGCACAGGCTCCTTTATGTCATCAATAGTTTCTGAAAATATTCATTAATTTCTTATATAGCAGTACAATGTCTTTAAAGAAAATGTATAGGGAGTAAAAGGGAATATAGAAATCACCCTATCAATTTGGTATTACAAAATGTTTTTTCATAAATGTCACACCCTCATTAAACATTTTTATCACTACTTTGTAATAGCAAAATAAGCATATTATTCACAAGCCATTGAGCCTCACCCATGAGTAGAGCTCATGTGATGTACACATTGGTTAAGAACTATTGGGAACCTTTCTGACAACATTGAAATCATTTAAGAATACCTATTCCACTGCTATTTTTCTAGATTTAAGAGAGCTAGAATGTTAATGCTTACAAAATTATGCTTTTACTCTCAAGATTAAATTTGCATTTCTTGTTGCAAAGCATTGTAAACATCTCTCAATCTAAGCTCCAAGTCCAGGATGCAAAGAAGGGCCTGAGACCCCTCAGATTATATTTCCACTGACCCAACTCTTTCACCTTTAGGCTTTCCTAATAGGAACCCGTCCACAAACACCGAAAGACACTCTTTCTCTCACTGCACCACCCTACCTCCTGTCCTCCCTGCAGTGGCACTGGGACAACCTGGCAGTATTTCCAGCATTACAGCACTCTTCCAAACCTTCTAGGGCCACCCCAGGCCAGGCTGTCTTGTTTGCACTCAAGCCTCAGCCAGGGTTTCTGCCCACATTCATTGGGGGTCAGTTAAAGCCCACTCCACTAGTCATTTCCTTCAAAAGTCCAAGTGCTGATAGTGTTTCCTGTTGCCTCATTCTTGTTGCCTGGCATCGCCTTCTGACTCGGCCTGAGGAATCTGATAACTCTCCGAGACAGAGTAGTTGCCTCTGTCTTTACTTCACATACCTAGTATTTTGTTAGCCTTTTGGTAGGATAGAAGAAACCCTGGGACTTGAACTCAGAATTCAAGCTTCATTACCAGTAATGTTCCTGCAGAAACTCCTTTCACCTATAAAATATGCAAAGCACTTTTGTAATTACCCTGACAATCAAAAGCTTTAGGAAGAATGTGGGAGACAGCCTGGAAAGCACGGATATTTGGAGTAGGTGTTCTGTATTATGCAAACCCTAAGCTAATTTTCACATCAAGATTCTCCAGTGGCAATCACTTCTGACAATAGGTTGAGATGTATACCCGTTCAGGCAGCGATGCCTCACAGGAAGGGATCTTGCTGAAACAGAAAGCAGAAACCCAGTGAAATCTTTTCTCTCCCATCCCTGCATTGCCAGGATCTCCTAAACATGAACCCAGAGCGTGAAAGTGACTAGACAGATGGAAGCAGACTCTCCGCCCTGATGGGGAACTCCATCCGGTTTTCCAGACAGGGGTTTCCTTACTCTGATTGGCCAAGCAATACAGTTCCCTTTGTTCTTTTCTGTTCAGTGACTCTGCTTTTAAAGGCTGCTTTGTGTGCTTATAAATTACAGGAACTCCTGCACAGCACAATGGGTGACAATGGCCAAAGCCTAATCAAGTTGATGAAAGTGTCACAACTACTTCCTCAGTGGCCCTTGGTCACTAGTTACAGGAAGACAACCAAACAAAGTAAAAGCAGGGACAGGAGACCTCTCTCTTCTTTCCATACCATCAGAACTGACATGGAGGAAATTAAAGTTGCAATTATATTTGTATTGCTTATGCTGTATGAATATGTTGACATGTTTTGTATGCTATGGATACAAATTTTTATTTTAAAATCTTATGTGTGCATATATTAGCATATGTATACACTATACTATGCATTTTCCAAGTATATGTCTGTGACTCACCAATAATTAAACCAATACATCTTTTTCACATTTATTTAGTTTATGTATGTATGTAAGGATGCTCGTGCCATGCTTCATATATGAAGATTAGAGGACAAATTATGGGAGTTGGTTTCCTACTACAACCATGTGGGTTCTAGGGATGGAACTCAGGCTATTGAGCTTGGTGGCAAGTGAATTTTCAGGCTGCACCATCTTGCCTACTCCAATAAGTGGTAAAATCTGTATCCTATTAAAATGCAATCATACTGAAACTCCCTTTTGGGGGCTAATGGCACACAATAGACAGAAATCAAAAGAAGATACAAAACGACTGTTTCTGCTTCTCTTTTTTGTTGGCCCTAGAAGTGTAAACTGATTTTATAACACTAATGTCAGAATTTATCATTGAGAGACTAGTAGCAAGCAAGAGCTTCCAAGGTGCCCCTGTGTACTGGTGAGTGTAATATCCTGCTGGAAGCAGTTCCTCACAACAGTCATGGGCTCAGTTGTGCATGGGAGCATTTGCTGACAGGCAGCCTACTGAGTTATGAATGTGCTGTCTGAGAAATCCGTAGGATGGTGTCTCCCCATCACTCAGGTAATTAAATTTTATCACTCCACTTTAGAGAGTTCCTGTACACTGAATCACTAATCCTCAGAGTTCTACCAAAGAACACACATGAATAAGTTAAGAGTGGAGTCAGGAGAGATGGCTCCTTGGTAAAGTATATGCTGCAGAAGCATAAGAACCTGAGTGTAGATCCCTAGGACTCATGTAATAATGCCTGTGTGAGGATTCATGACTGTCAGCCCAGTGGAGAAGGCTAAACAGGCCAATCACCACACCTCATCTGAGAGGCCAGAATCAATATGCTTCAGGTTCAGTGAATGACTTGCAAATAATAAAGGCGTAAAGACACTACACATTGACTTCTGGCATCCATAAGCTCACATGTACACACACACACACACACACACACACACACACACACACACACACACCACTACTTCTACTACTAAATACTAAATTATGGTATGCATAATAGAAACAACATCTGTGTCTTTAATATTTTATGAAAGTGGTGCAACTGTGAGCATTTTAATGTTATCCTTCAAAAGTTGTGAGGGAATTAAGTAGAGTTCACAGTAGCATATTTATCATGAAGTTGTCAAGGCTGAAAACACTAGGGTTGCAATATTACAGCATCTTTAATCGGCAAGTTAGCCTCTAGGGGGAGCTCCATGCTCTTCTCCCTGTTCCTGAAGGAATGAGGGGGCAGAAGAGAGAGGAGGAGGGAGAGAGGGGGAAGTGTTCACCTGACTGTTCAGATGTTATGATGCTGTAGGGACTGCGTTTGAAGGTCTGGGCTTTTAGTGGCATTAAGAGGTCAATACAGCAACTATGGCTCACAACCTCCATTCCTTCCAAGTAGCAACCATACCTAACCAGCACCCCTCATCATTCCCATTCTCTGTTTCTCTCTCTAGTACACACATACACACACACACACACACACAGAGAGAGAGAGAGAGAGAGAGAGAGAGAGAGAGAGAGTGAGAGAGAGAGAGAGAGAGAGAGAGAGAGAGAGAGAGAGAGAGAGAGAGAGATACTTCAGGTGTTTCTGGTGGATTGGCCACAATATTTAAACACACTAGTTCTAGTTCTTTCTCTATTAGTATATGATGATAGGCAAACTTCATAGAATATCATGAACTAGTTTTGTGATTTCTAGTGCATTTCCTTACTCTCAAAATCCCACTTTCCTTGATAGTTTCTAATGTGTCCCTAAGTACAAAACTCTGTGTATTTTTATTAGCAGCAATTTATTGTCAATGAAATTTCTTTACAAATGAAATTGTATTCAGTAAGTCAAGTCATTTCTCCACTATGTGATTTAATTAATGTATTATAGCTAAGGTCACAGAACAAAAAACTAAATCCTACAGCAAGCATATAAAAATTCAAGAAAGATGCATTTGATTTTTCAGAATCCCCAAACCACCTAAATAGAAATCTCACATCTGCTAAATGTACCCTGGCATATTGTTCACCATGTGCCACAAAATACCATGTTTAATATATCATGTGCGTTTAAATATCATGGCCAGTTCACCACAAGCCTCGTCAGAGCTGTAGGACTTGGGCTTAGCAAATATGGACACTGATTCTTACACCTACCAACTCATAGGCTGCTCAGACACCTTGCATAAATAATTGTCCTTCTGAGCCAGCCGCACATTTTCTTGCATGTATTCTATGTGGTAATTAGGCATATGTTTGGAAGGCACAGCTCATCCTTGCAAAAAAATGAACAGGACTTTCAAAACACAATACACATGCACACACATCCACTTATATACACACATGCACACACATGCATACAAATATATAAATAGTAATATATGAGAACTCACCAGGTACAGGACAGGGACAGGGAATCCTGTGTGTGTGTGTGTGTGTGTGTGTGTGTGTGTGTGTGTGTGTGTGCATGTGTATTGTGTTTTGAAAGTCCTGTTCATTTTCTTGCATGTATTCTATGTGGTAATTAGGCATATGTTTGGAAGGCACAGCTCATCCTTGCAAAAAAATGAACAGGACTTTCAAAACACAATACACATGCACACACACACACACACACACACACACACACACACACACACACAGGATTCCCTGTCCCTGTCCTGTACCTGGTGAGTTCTCATATATTACTATTTATATATTTGTATGCATGTGTGTGCATGTATGTGTGTATATGTGTGGGTGTGTGTACTTGTCTGTATGTGTGTGTTCTGTGTGGGTATGCATATGCATATGTATATGTGGAGGCCAAAGAGTATCAGTGTATATCATTGCTCAGGAGTTGTCTCACAGGACTTCTCACTTCCCTGAAGCAGGATAGACTGGCCAGCTAATAACCTACAGTGCTCTCTGTCCTCTATCTTCCCACTATGATGAAGATTTCAAGCACACTACACTAACTTTTCTTATATGTATTCTGGGGATCAAACTAAGGTCCCTGTGATTTACAAGTCTTGCTCTTTACTGAGGAGCCTATTCTCTGGTCCTCTACTTTGTATCTTTCATGTATTTAGGATACTTGAGGCATCAACTAGCCACATCAAATCAGGTAAAAGGCAGAGAAGAGTAGAATCATGAACTCTTTTAAACATTTATTTATTAATTTGTTTATTTATTTACTTATGTGTACATGTGTGGGCACATGCATACCATGCTGCATGTGGAGGACAGAGGACAAACCATAGGAGTTGGTTTTCTTCTTATGACATACGGGTCGTGGGGATAGATCTCTGGTCATCAGGGTTGGATGCCAGTACCTTACCTACTGAGCTATCTCACTGTCCCCAATTGCCTACTAGCTTAATGATGTTCAGTTGCTCCTCGGGTTGCTGTGAACTGGCTGAGCAGTTATGTTTGCAGAGCCCAGCTCACTCAAGGGTTTGGACAAGCTGCTGACCAGGCTGGAGCCTGATGCCCTAGGGTAGCTCACTCATATGCCCAGATCCTCAGACAAGATGGTTGCCATGGATGTGACATTGGAGCTGACTCCTTAACAGTCTTTCATCTGACCTCGTCAAATGGTGCTCTAAGTCTCTCGAGGGGGCAAAGTTGAAACCTAGAGCGGCTGTTAAATTAGAGGATCGGAAGCCATTGCATGTCACTGCCATGGCTTTCTTCCTGTCACAGCACATTAGAGGGAAGAACAGATTTACAAGGTGGAAAATTAGACCCCACCCTTATATAAAAGGAGCTTCAAAGAACTTCCAAGCACATCTGACCAAACGCATAAACACAAATGAGAGGATCCAGGAGCTTGGATGAGGGATGTATCTTTTCTTTCAACAGAAATTGTAGTTGGACAGCTAGAGGTCATGGGCTTATTGCTCAGAGTAATTATTCAGACTAAGAAACAGGAGCTGTGCCAATGCTATGCTTGTATACATACATACATACATACATAATACATGTATACATGTAAACATACATAATATACATATACATACACGTGTGCACATACACATATATATGCATGCATACACTTATATTTACATATATAGTGTCATGAATGGGGCTAGGCAGATCCCCACTCTCTAACAATGCTGACAGAAGTCGCGTGAGCCTGCTTCCCCAGAGCAGAGCTGTAACTTGCCAGTTTGTTAGTCACATCTCCTTACCCACTAGAAGAATCACGACCTTATCACACACAGGAAGCAATTACTTTTGCACAGAGAATTGTTAGTTAACAACATAAAAAAGATTCAAGAGTTACCAGTTTCAACCATTCAAAGCAGCTGGTGTTTCATCAGAGAGACCCTAAGAAGCAGTTCGGCTTTATCAGAGCATGAGGCTGAAGAAGTCAAAGCTTTGGTCCCCAGAGAAAGGCCAATTAACTTCAAGGGGAGAAATCCTCCTGTACATAAGGAGAGCCTTGATAATTCCTCACCCTGCTGAGTCCTTTCTTAACCTCAAGGAGACATGGGCAATAGAATTCAATATGAAACATCAGTTTTTGCGAGTACCACATACTCTGCTAGGTGCTGGTAGGCTACAGAAGTATGACCTAGCCGGGCGGTGGTGGCACACGCCTTTAATCCCAGCACTTGGGAGGCAGAGGCAGGTGGATTTCTGAGTTCGAGGCCAGCCAGGTCTACAGAGTGAGTTCCAGGACAGCCAGGGCTACATAGAGAAACCCTGTCTAGAAAAAACAAAACAAACAAACAAAAAAAAAACCCCAAAAAACTAGAAGTATTACTTAAATGACTGTTTTCCAGAAATCATCAGATTATAAGAGAAAAAACAGGACATTTAAAATAGCTATTGGCTATCAGGTGTGTCCAAATTAACTCGCGTGTCCTAGTATAACTATGAAGGTGACCGGAGATATTTTGTAAAGGATAGATAGCATCAGCATCTTCGTCGACAGTCTTCTTTCTTTTGTATAAAATGACTGAAGATCTGGACAGGAAGTACAGATCATGCACTATGTTCAAAGGAGAAAGACACTTTTATTAAGGGGTACAAACAATGTATAAGGGGGCTGGAGAGATGACCCTGAAGTCAAGAGCCCTGACTACTCTTCCAGAGTTACCTACATCTGATTCCCTGTCCTCACATGGTGGCTTACAACCATCTGTAATTCCAATTCAGACCTGATACCTTCTTCTCACCTCTGGAATAGGGGACAAATGTGGTGCACAGACATGTAGACAAAACATCCATACACAAAACATGTGAAATAAAGTAATTTGTTTACATGCACAAAGATCTCCAGCACACATTTAATATGGATTTAGATACGGATCAGATGTTTCAAATTAAAAGGAGAAGGCAGCACTCTTAATTTTCAATGGGGATTGAGTATGGATAGAAAACAAAGAATTTTTAAAAATTAGCTATGTGTCAATGTAAACATAAAAGGAAAATAACTATATGCCTGTGGATGCCAGCCCAGTGAGAGGGACTCTAGAACCGTGCAGGGTGATACATGCAAGTAGTCCCTGAAATTCAGAGGGCGGGATGCAATTTGGGGTCAACCTGAGCTGTGAGAACTGGTCTTAAAAGAAAAATCACAAGCAAAGTCAGAAGAGAAGAAGGAAGGGAGGGAGGGGCAAAAGAGGATGGGGGGACAGAAAAAGAATCTACCTTGTTTTGGAAGGAACTAGAAAACAACGGTAGGTTATTGGGCAATGGAGGGAAATGAATGAAGTGTTTTCAGGATGTTTATTCTAGCCACAGAGAGTAGGGTTGTGTGCAGAGGAAATAAATGGTCAGGAAGGAGGCTCCGTGCTGTCTGCTACAATAAATTGAATGAGTACACAAAAGACCCAACATGCACAGACCAGTGGACAGGTCACACCTCCAAAGGGGTGTGTGATCCACGGTGCTCAGAGAAGAGCTGACCGAGAAAGGGAAAATGGAGATTTTATAGACTGTTCGACAGAAGAGGAAATGTGCCCGGAAAGCCTCAGAGTCCTCCACTGTCTACTCTCCGATGTCTGGATAATGACAAAAGGCTCTGTTGGGGTCACCCACGAAGCCTGAAGACTTCCTAGTTTGTGCATGAGGATAATGACAAGATATGATACAAAATGTAGCAGGCACTGTCAAGGGAGGAACGTATGGGGAGGCCAGGGAATCTGAGGTGAGAATTCTCTCCAGCCACACTTATACCCTAGGAAAAGTGAAAGTAACTGGATAATGGAAGTTATCCAGGGTGGGAACCCAGACATCTCAAGAAAGGGAGGAGGGTATCTAATGTTTTATGAAGCCAGCTGAGAAACATCCATCATACAGTTGTGGTTAAGCAAAGGAAGCCAGGTTAAGCGGGCAAGACTGACAAGCCTAGTTTTAAAAACATTAAGAGAAACAGAAAGGAAAGAAAGAATGAAAAAAAGAAAGAAAGAAGAAAAGAAAAGGAAAAATGAAAAAGAGAGTTTGGTCTTTAGTAGAAGAAAACAAAGGCTGGGGTAAAATGGCAAACTTCAAAACTGCTGGGAGGAAATGCAGGGAACACTGGGATATAGAAATAAAAGGGAAATTCTGAAAAGGATAAACAGAATTCGATTGAATTAGAAAAGGCTCTGGAGCAAGAAAATCCCAAAATAAAGAGACAGCCTACAGCATAGGAGGAAAAAAATTCCAGTTATACGTATAACAGGGAATTAGTATCCAGAATATATAAAGGTCTCACAAAGTTAGGAGCACACAAAATAAATATCCGTTCCATCAGAATGGATGTTTAAATCTCCTATAATTTTATACTAATACAAAATATTTTGCAATAAGATTCTGGGAGATTGAGGTAAATATAGTTAATAACATTGTAATTACTTGAATACTTTTTTTTTTTATAAATCCTGAAGTCCTGTCCTAAATCCATGCATACCACTCTTAAATGGTATCCCAGCAGAGTTCAAATTCAACATGTGCAAATTATATTGAAGTAAAGAGAGAAGATTACTCACAGACTGTGCAAGGAGATGTTCCGCCTGCAAATCAGAGAGCTCACCCAAACACACCAAGAACCACAATAAATGAAATCTCAATAGACTGAAACTTATAAAGCCAGAATTCTTAAATCAAGCTGCATACTCGAATTTGTTACTGGTTTTTTTTTTTCTTTTTAATCTGCTGTACTATTTTATGCCAGGTAAAAATACTCAGAGGAAAAGATTAAGACATTACTTTTGAGAATCTCCAGGTGACTCTAACACAGCCAGAGTTAAAAGTCAGGTTGGCAATGGGATTCACACTCTAAAATATGAGAACCAGGAGACCTCACCAGGCAGGCTAGGGATCTGTGCTTCAGCTAGAGACCCAGTAGTAAAGTTGCTGTGTCTCAATGAACAATACTCAGAGGGCTGTGGTACAGCCACTGGAAAGCCCTCATTTGCTGGAAAAATCAATTTAGGAAGTAATCTAGTCTTTTCAGATAACACCCATGTCTAATGGACATTCTGACCTTTTTGCTGCAATGGTCCATCTGGCTGAAATTGTGAAAATCAGTTCAGAAACCATTACAAAAGAATTCTGTCCTATGGAGGGACTTATACAATAACCAATGGCTGGGGATGTCATCCCTTTACCCTGTGCACATATCATCTACTGCACTTACAAATAACCACTGATATTATAGCTTCAAAAGTCTTTCTGACATTACTTCAAGAAACAGTAAAGAACACAGGTTAAAAAATAGGTTTTGGAGCAAGGTTTCAAAGGAAACCTTGACTCATAAAAATTAATCATGCAACATTTGCTTTCTCACTGAATGGTAGGTACCATGCTTAGGTTTCTCAAATCAGGAACAAAGATCATAGTACCTCCCCTCACATTGTGATCATGTACATGGCAAGCAAAATAGGGATGTATGATTATGAACTAAGCACTTGGCAAAAGATCATGTACATTATAGATAACCCCAGCTCAGACTGGAATCAGACTGGTAGGCCAGTTCCCACCTGCATGTCTAAATTTTGTGTTGTCTGGAATTCCTCCTGGTTTCAGGGTTCAAAATCTTTGTCTTTACCATAAATGATTGTACTGAGGGAAAAACAAGACTCTTAAACCTTTGACCAGAAAATGTACAAATTCCATATTAGCTCCAAAAAAAAAATACTAAATGGCTTTTATGTCCATTGCTGTCACTATCAACAAGTTACATTGAGACATATGAATTTAATGTAAAATATGGATTATGTTTACATTGGTTATAAACCATAAACCTCAATTTCTTTTAATGTTTTTCAAGGCTCTTGGGATCTTGGAGTCCTATAATCTATTTCAATAAGTTACTGAGTTAAAAACTGTCTCAGCAAGAAATTCTTCTTCATGACAAAGTTTTTTCAGTCATGCTGAACTTTAATCCCATTTTTCTCTAAGTTTGTATTTTGTACCCATTTAGAAAAATGGTAAAGTGACAGCCACTATGATATAACCCCAATTGCAGAAAGAAAATAAAACCTGAAAGGTTTATGAGAACCTTGAGATTTGTTTCCCATTGTACTAAATATCATATGAACATGAAGCTTTTAAAGACTACCAAACAAAGCATTCTGAGAGGAATTCTAACCACAAAGTTGACCCCATTATAGATGATGAGTTCACAGTCCTGACATCAACTATGTAAGTTCTGTCTGTATGAGAATATTCGTAATAATAATGCATACACAGGTGATAATTATGAAAATAACAAAACAAACAAACAAACAAACAAAACCCCTAGAAACCACTCTTTTGAAGGATGAATGCAAAGCCAATCCAGCAGGTATAAAAAGAGGGTCAAATCATAAAAATTGCTCACTTATAATTTTCAATATTATTTAGTAATCTATTTTGTCTTTAAGAAAGAGCTTATCCCCTAAAACCATTTGGCCTTTTTACCGGACAGACAAATATTATGATCAAGGTATTTCAAAATCTTCACTATAAAAACATTTAAAATCAGGGAAATTCACAGGAATCTACTCTGAAAGTCCATTTGAGAGTTCATATCGCTCAGAACTACTTTATAATGAAAGTCAACTGTAGTTATGATACGCTAGAAATAATTAACACTAAAATCCTTCTCTAGCCTGTGAAGAATTTAGGTCATTCCACGGATAGGATAATGTCTATGTTAATTCTCCAAATCTCACAGGATTCAGGTCAGAGACCTACACACGGCAGGAAGAGAATATAACTTTAGATAACATTTGAAGGAAATCTTGCAAAATGATTGAGAATCTGTATCAGCATCTTCCTTGTTATGTTCACCAAGGGCAAATATTTATAGTAGGTAGCTCCCACCTGCTTGTTCTGTTCTATAGTTAGCATGCATGCCTTAGCTTGCTCAGCATCAAGCTGTCTCATGACGCCAACTACTCTCCAAGGATCTGCTAAGTCTGCCTTTAAGTGTATCTAAGGCATCACCACTTTGCTCCCTTACACTGTCACTACACTGTCAATTGACCTGCCACACAGTCCTAACCCACAGAGCACACAGCGCAATCATTTAAAAGTGAAACGGTGGGGCATCAAGGGGTCAGAGAAATGACTGAACAGTTACAAATACTTGCCGCTTTTACAGAAGACCGGGATTCAGCTCCCAGCATCCACATAACAGCTCACAACCGCCTTTAAATTTAAGCATTATTGGTGTCCTATTTTGGCCTGAAAGGGTACTAGGCATACCCATGGTGCACACATATACATGCAGGCAAATATGTATGTGTGTATATATATACACATATATGTATGTATATATACACACATATATAATATATTCATATATATTAATAAATATTTATTTTTAATTAATTAAACCTACAGATAGGGTTGTTATCTAAAGCCATTCAGTGTCTTTCAAGGTCTGAGAAAGGGAAACCATTGCTAAGATCCTAAGTGGGCTGGTTTAAACTCCAACCCTAGCACAATGCTCTCGAATGGGATACAGAGCAAATTTGTTACGTGGGGGCAGGCACTGTTATTTGCCTACCCTGTGTCAACTTGGCATGTGTCCCTTCAATGGCATAATCCCAGATTTGTCAGGCCTGGCAATTTTCCCGCCTTTTCTTAAAGTCTTATAGTCAAGGTTCTCAGTTTAATTGTAGCACCTGTAACATATAAGAGGCTGTCTCTAATTGAGGGACTCCTTTCAAGTTTCCAGTTAGCTGTCAAAAACAAATTTCCTATCCATCCTATAAAATTAGATTACCTACTATTAGTGTTTGTCATAGGACCCTGTCCTTTCTAATACTGATTCCAATTTATAATTTTATTTCTTTAGTTTTGGCGGTGTTCTGGACTCCTCTGCAAGTCCTATACTCACCACTTCTGTCTTATTTATAGTTGGTCCTTGTCACCTCTCACAGAGTTGGTACTAGATAAATACTTGTGGTAGATAAGAAAGGATAAAATAATTTACTTTGTAAGAACTAAACATTGTAATTATGTACTAAGCCCATTACATCAACGAGCATTTGTGACACACTTAGCTTGTTTACAGCATTAATATTGATGATGTAAGAGTAATTAATGGTAACTGTGACATGACAAAGACCAGTGCATAGGGAAATGCATGAGCAAGCACAAACATTATGGGTGTCACAAGCATGACACAGACACAGATGCCACAAGTGTTCAAAGCAGAAAGATATCCTTATTGTTGAGTACTGGAAACATGCTGTGACCAACATCTAGGCTGACAACACTCAGTCGAATTTGGATGAAGTAGGTAAGAAGAGCGAACAGTGGGGATGAGTAACATCTCAGTCAGGTTACATAGAAGGTGCTTCCAGAAGCTCAGGTTGCATCAAGGAACATGGAACAGCTTAGTAAATATAAGAGATACAAGCAACATCCCTGTGTGCTCACCTCTTTAGCTCTATCATCAAGAAAGTTCAGTTTTCTCTTGGAATAATAATAACTGTGCTTTGGGCAGGCAAGATGGCTGAATGGATTATGGCACTGGCTGACAAGGCTAAGGATCCTTGTTTGATATCTAAAGATGAGATAATTTTGTACTATGTGGATAGTACAAAAAGATAATGGTTCCTCCATGTTGTCCTCTAATCTATACATGCATGATGTGGCAAGTGCATACACACATACACCCATGTGTGCAGGAGTGTATACATACGTGCACACACACACACACACACACACACACACACACAAAACACCATACTACATGTAAATCTAAAAATAAATTTAAAGGAATAGTTATATTCTGATGTAAGCAACTTACAAAAATTCTCCCTGGAGATGGAAGAAAGAGGAGACATAGGATGTGGTGTCCCGAACAAATTCTATCAACATATACAGGGGTATGAATTAAAATCATTATAAAATTACATATCCATAGCTCTTATAATCTTGGAAGATAAAAAGAGAAGTCACTTATTGAAAAGGTAGAGACATAGTTTAGTGTTCAGCAAAAAGTTGTGAAGGAGAGAATATGGATGACAGAATTTATAAAATGAGAAGGAATTTCTCTCTGATAGCTTATGTTCTTGTAGTTCTTCCCCACATTAAATGATGTTGACCTCACTATAGCTTAAATGCCATTACCACAGGCAAAGTTCAGAAAATGTTGAAGTTAAAAAACTAACTTTAATTATCTCTGAAAATCCAGTAGCACAAACAAAATATGCCAAATGTATGAGTGCATAAGTTTTCAGAGTTCCACTAAATTGACTATTTCGCATGCTTATGTTAATTTAAGAAATATAAAGTTTTGTTTCTCCAAATGGACCATCCAATTAATACAGTAACAGAAGTGTGTGTGTGTGTGTGTGTGTGTGTGTGTGTGTGTACCATCCAATTAATACAGTAACAGAAGTGTGTGTGTGTGTGTGTGTGTGTGTGTGTGTGTGTGTGTATTTAAAATAATAGAGGTGTGCACCTGGTAGGCATTTTGGGACCTGAGAATTTCTTTGCTTCCTGGTCCATTTCATGAAATTTGCTCCTAATGGACCTTGTTCCATACCTGCCTGACATTGCCACTCAATGCTTTTACCAAAAGCCCCAAATGATGGGGACACCAATCTCCAAAACTATAAGTCAAAAGTTTTACTTTATAATTTAATAACCTCAAGTGTTTTGCTATAGTAAAATAAAGCTGACTAATAGACTATAATACATATTTAATATAGATATTTCATCATTTGTATTTCAAAATGTCCTCACAGTTCATAGATTTCTTACTCTTTGAATTATTTGACTCTCTCAGGACCTCTGAGAGTTGTGTATTATTTTACTACACATTTTTAGACTTGGAAGTAAACTCAAAGGATGTGAGGGAACCACTTGCTTTAAAAGAAACAAGAGAATGTGTGTGCCCAAGAGAAACAGAAGAATGATTTCAAAGACTTCCATGAGTCTTCCATACATCCATGAGCAGCACACAGAACCTCTCACATGGATGAGTGATTGAGGTGTGCATCACATATGGTGCCATGCAAGACTATACATCATTCCTAAGGTTTTCAGATATTATCTCATTTGTCTTCCAGCATTCCTGAACAATAATTATGAGCAGGTAGGCTCATCTGCATTCCCTGAGATGATTCATGGGAGGCCGGGAAGGGTGAAGCTGAGATGAGTCGCTGAGCTCACGCAGTCATCAGACTAGAACTGAAGTCTCTGCTTTCATCCTTGGGCTCCTTCTAATGATCTGGGTAACAGAATGTGTGAGTGAAGGTGGAGAATGGTCAAGAGGAAGCAGCTGTGCCAATCACTTGGTTTCCAGATATCTAACATCTTTCTCTGGTACTTCTGCCCATCAGACTGTGGGATAACAGGGAAATGAACTTAAATTTGACCAAATAGTCTAAATGGGACTGCAAACAAATGGGCCAGTTATTTGGCAAGCCTCCTTGGGTATCTGAAGTGGACTTAAAGTCACAGTACCCTTCCAAATCCCTTTACATAATGTTAAAAGACAGAAAAGAAGACATAGAAGAAATCTCTAGTTTTATATATTACCCTAAACTATTGCCCTAATGTGAGGTCAACCCACCCCTTATCTAAGGTGGTTCCAAGAGAACATCAAATGGAGCTGGAGATAGTAGCATCTTGTTTGTTTCCACTCATGCAGTGTTTTCCTGCTCTACCTTGTATTCAACTAGGATGAGAAAAAGCAAATTGAAAAGAGGACGGATGGCAGAGAAGGGTGGTGATCTCAGCACCACAGATGGCTCTCCAATGATGCATCAGATGGGCGGGCATGGATGTAGGAAGAAAGCTGCATGGGACCTGTCTTGTCTTAACCTCATAGCAGTGGACTCTGGGCAGGTGAGGCATTCTTACAGCAAGAACCTACAAGCGTCGTCTCAGGACCTGGTTCAGATGATTGTAGAAAGGATGCTCCAACTCCATGAGCTATCAAGCCTGTATATGTTGCTAGGAATGACATTCATACCACTAACAAGCACATACCTAGAAAGCAACAATAATCCCCAGAAACCAACACTCCCAGTAATGTAAAACATAACTGGTCTGGCTCATCACCTTTGCTTATTTCCCACCTCTCCGTATAAGAAGAAGAGGAAGAAAGTCCAAAGGTCAGCCAACAAATCCTCCCCTGAAGAGGAAGGTGTAGATTAGAAAGCTCAGCCACAGCTTCCTCAGAAATCAAAGATCCCAAAACTAACCTACAGTGTTGAAATTACTGTATGAAAAATGATACTGGAGTTTTCAACTGGACAGAATGTGAGTTGTGAAAAATGACTTGAAAGTTGTCTAATCTGCCTAGGATGTTGCTAAGGGATCTGTTACCCAGTGGGGAAGAATTTTTGACATAACACAACAGGGGAGCAAGAACTAGTGAAAACTGAAAACCATTTCATGTTGGCTCCCACTGAGCTCAGCCTTCTCACTGTACTAGATAGACATGGATGCAAAAATCAACAGAGACCCTGGGGAAGGAAGGACAGGCATTAGCAGGGAAGGGAGAGTATTATTTATGCTTTGCCACAGAGATGATTTACTGCAGTGAAAATGGTCCATCAGCACTAGCCACAAGAAAAAACAAAGAAAACTAAGGCTGTGCCTTCCTTGTGGTGGCACCTGTCATTTTCAGGTTCCTACTTTCACACTTGGACGTGGGCAGTGTACATTGACTAATCTAGAGAGGGTCACACTTGACACAGCAAGAACGTTTATTTCAAGCATGAGCTGCAGCAATGAAAGCATTTTGTATCTACAACATTACTCATTTCACACAGCCACTGATTATAATGCATGCTTCTTGCAAAAGCAGCCAAAATTTAGCAAGGCAGAAAACCACAAAATACCATTTTTGATCACATATCATGAATTTAAAATAAAATTACAATTTTCAATGTCTTAATGTGGGCCAAAATAATCACTCATTTTTCCTCACTCTCGATAACTTCCATTTGACCTTATGATCATCTTGGCCATATAAACTGAACCTACAATGACCTTAACCTGGCAATAATTTTTCAAAGTGTTTTCCTACCACCATAAAAATAACAGCTGTAAAATTGCCATAAAATATTAAATGAAAATATTACCAGATGCAACTATCTCTGATTTAAAACTTCTGTAATTAAGTTTCAATACATGGACATCTATAGTAAGTCACATAATTGTGAATAAGAAAGAAAGCAAAACTTAATTATGTATTTGACTGTTAATGTATGTAAAAAAAAAAAAAAACCACCACTCAATGAAAATAAGAGACTCTAATGTGCTCAGCTAAATCCAACAGACTCTTTAAAGCATCATAGAAGAGTACAACTCCCAGAGGATGTATCAAACCCCAGAATTCTAAAGACAACCAGGATAGTTACAAGGACAGGAGAAGCCAATCGGTATAGAGAAACTAGATGGCATATAATAGGACAGTATATTTACAGGGTAAAAGCAAGACCCACTGTTATATCTCTCAAATGGGTTAAACTGTAAAAGATTAAAGGAAAGAATCATTTACTAAGGAGAAGAGGGTCAAGAGATGCAGGAAGCCTTTACAAAGCAAGGAACTACAGCCTAGTGGTCATTTTACTCTATCACCGAGGAGAAGGTATAAGGGAAAGAACAAGGCTGACCAAAGATATGTTGAGAGAGTAAGCCAGGAATAAGGATACCAGCCCCAACAGAACTATGGCCGAAGAAGGAAGTTGCCAGATTCCTAGAGAGGGAAGCTAAGTAGGGTCAGGGGAGCAACAGCTCAGCTCTGCTCACATCCCCTCTCTCATCTCTGGACAGGGCTCACACTGCCTAGAGACAAGGTAATATTGCCAGCAAATCTTGGGTGTAGAAATCAGAGAGTCCAGAACAGGGCACAAAAAATGTGGAGAGAATGGTTTAGGGAGTGGAAGGAAAAATACCCTGGCTTGTTTGTTAAAAGTAAGAATTCAGAAAATAATATTTCTTGATCAATTGTTTGACGTAAAAAAAAAAATAAAAAGAAAAAAGAAAAAAGAAAACCTGTGTCTTTAGAGTGAAACCTAGCATAATACTGAATATAGAACCAGATGTTGAAGAGCTTAGTATTATGCTCTGATCAAGCCCTCTGGTGTCCTAACACTGAGAGTCCATGGCACTAACAGTTAATTAAAGAAGTGACAGTAGACAAATCTTTGTTCTTCCCCGGACACAGGTGGAGGCTTTGGTACAACAAGGGCATTCTCTTGTGCCGCTCTGAAGTCTTCTCCAGGCATTGCTTATTTTTTACGGGATGAATTTGCGACTCAATGAGTACTTAATGGAAGCACTTAACCAACAAAAGATTCTACACATCTTTAATGATTCAGAAAACATTGAGAGCTTGAAACGTAATGTTTAATTCACAATACAACAGATGAAATATTCAAAGGAGAGAGACGACTAGAGCTGTGTGGGGTTAGGAAAACGAACGTGAATTGTGGGAAGGACATTACTGAGACCTGAAGGGATTCACCCCAAAGAACTCTTTCACCAGGGCTCTGATGAAGCAGGCTGCAGGCAGAAAATGGACTGTCCAAAACTTTACATTCAAAGTCCAAGAGATTTCTCTTGATCTCCAATACTTGACTATAAACACACCTTTCTCAGCGATTCTTGACATTTGTGATATGGGTGGATTCTTTGGAATTGATATACATCGGTCAGGAGATAGTCAACTTCTTGTCCTCCATTTTTATGACTCTATTCGGGAGAGGGAGTACACTTTCAATTGTAGATGAAAAATTGTGAGCACCCCTCCCTCTCTTTCATGGGAAATGAGAAAGACCTGGTCCTTCTTTTGATTAACTGAATCCAAATGACGAAGAAGAAACGATGATCTAAGCATCTTACAGTAATTTGCCAAGAGGCCAGGAGCTGCACCTCTACCTGACAGAAAGAGAAACACAGATGATCCTCCTGGGAGTCCTGTGAGCATCCTAGGGCACCCAGGCGGCACAACTGCATGAGTTCATAAAATGAGGTTAGTTTTCTGGGGATAATCTGTGTATGTGAAAGGACATAAAAATGGACATGAAGGAAATAATTCCCTCTGGGGTCTGACGATTAGCTCTTGATAATCTACTGATAAATATATAACTTTATTTTTTTTGTAAGGGTATTTTGACTTCATCTATGTCTGAGAATACATGGGTACAGTGACCACAGAAGTGGGTATCCTATCATATTCCCTGGGACTAGCATTACCAATGATTTTGAGCCACTGAGTGGGTCCCAGGAATTGCTTTTGGGTCCTTCAGATGGGCAGGCAGTACTCTTCACCACTGAGTCCTCCCTCCAGGCCCTGGTCACTGACGTAACACATGAGGCATCAAAGAAATACAAGATTTTAAAAAGTACTTTATAAAGATAAAGTCTTGCACTCACTGTTCTTAGTCTCACGATTGTCCTGCTTAGTTTCCTGGGCACTGGGCTCCTGGAGTTCCTGTGTCCCACTGTGCAACAAACAGCTTGATTCTCATGCACCAAGTAGAGCTCCAGGGACAAACTGACAACCTAGCTACGGAACTACAGGTTCTACTGCTAGCTACAGGTCGGTGAGGGTCAGAAGGTGGCCCTGGATCTGAACCCCTACGTTAAGAAGCTGCTTAGTGCAAGGCGGCGAGTTGGCTTGGCCGACAGTATTTTACAGAACGCACAGGAACAACTAAGGCAACTAAACCACAGTGTGGCCAAGGAAACAGCTCGCAGGAGAGCCATGCTGGATTCAGGAGCTTACCCGCCGGGTTCTTCAAGAAAATAAGCACGGGCCTGTGACCTGAGTGTACAAGTACCATTCTCCAACGGCTTTGTCTGATAGACATGAGAAGATTCCAGGAAAGTCTGTCGACCTTTGATTTGTTTGCACTGGGTACTCATTCATGTAGCAGCCTCAAGGAACATGCCTACAGCAGGACTATTTCCTAAAGAACCTCCATTACAGCTTGTCCTTTCAAGAATGAGCCTCTACCTTTCGGGTTTTGTTTCTTGAGACAAGGTCTCAATATGTAGCCCAGGCTGGCCTCAAACATGTCTCCCTGCCTTAGCCTCCTGAATGCATGTGTCAGGGTGCCTGGCTCAAGACTCTATACATTTTCCCCAGAGAGTGTTAAGGAGATTAGGCATCATGTAGTAGAAAATTGAGAAAACACCAGAGAGTTAGTGAAAGTATACCCCTACTTCCCTTCTCTCCTTCACCAGTTCCTCTCAGAAGGTAATAATCTTCCCAGAATCATTTTTTATACAATTTTTTAGTGTTTAGGTTAACTCCTATTAACAAGCATTACAACTGTTGCCTTCATTACTGTCCAAGGAGAACATAACAGATAACATGAGGATCCAAGGTCAAGGGCAGAGCCTTGACAGCTAAGAGTCCCTAAGCTTTTGTGATTTTGTTGTTGTTGTTGTTGTTATTGTTGTTGTTGTTGTTGTTGTTGTTGTTGTTTCAGCTACATATTTTAAGTGCTAGAGGGAAGGCTCAATGGTTAAGAGCACTGATGGTTTTTCCAGATGGAGTTCAGGTCCCAGCATACACATGGTGACTCACAGCAGTCTCTAACTCCAGATCCAGGGGAATACAATGCCCTCGTCTGGTCTTTTTGGACATAGCACACATCCACACATGATTCAGACATACATGCAGGCCTAGCATTCATTCTCATAAAATAAAAATTAAAATTTACATATTTAAGTGCCATCCTTTCCAGGCCTAGTTAGCCAGTGTTAACCACACTGTTACTCTTATTACTTGGGCCTGGGCAAAGTTTCCTTTACCTGTGACTTTGAGGACTTAGATAAAGTCCAACATGACTTGACTATGTTAATATTAAGTATTGCTCAGCATTATTAAGTAAATATTTGTATTGGTTATTTAAAAAAAAAAGAATGTATATTGCTCTTGTAGAGAATCCAAGTTCAGTTCCCACATCAGGCCATTTACAACTACGAGTAACTCCAGTTTCAGGGGAGCCAAAGCTTCCCCAGGCCCTGTACTTATGTTTAATATGCCCACACTCAGACAAAAGTACATACACAAAATTGAACGTCGAAGAAAAATCCTTAAAAGGAAACAAACAATATGCACTTAGGTTGCAGGATGGAGTCTGGAAGAACCTCCTTATTATTTACCTCTTATGCTGCTTGTGTTGTTACAATAGTTACATGGCAACATCTTATCAATTTGATATACTTTAAGGTCATCAAGGGAGAGGGGACTTCAACTAATAAAATGCCTATATCATACTGGTCTGTGGGCAAGCCCCTGAGACATGTTTTGATTTGTGATGGATGTGGGAGCTCCCATCTCACGGTGTGGTGGGTGCTGCCACCCCTGGAGAGGGGGTCCTTGAGGCTGAATGAAAACAGGATGAACAAGGCATGAGAAGCCAACCAGTAAGTAGCATTTCTCCTGATCTTTGCTTCAGTCTCTGCCTTGACTTTTTTTTTTTTTTTTTTTTTTTTTTTGGAGACAGGGTTTATCTGTGAGGCCCTGGCTGTCCTAGAACTCACTCTGTAGACCAGACTGGCCTCGAACTCAGAAATCCACCTGCCTCTGCCTCCCAAGTGCTGAGATTAAAGGCGTGTGTCACCACTGCCCAAAGATTTATTTATTATTACAATTAAGTACACTGTAGCTGTCTTCAGACACACCAGAAGAGGGCATCAGATCTCATTACAGATGGTTGTGAGCCACCATGTGGTTGCTGGGATTTGAACACATGACCTTTGGAAGAGCAGTCAGTGCTCTTACACACTGAGCCATCTCTCTAGCCTCTGCCTTGATTTCTTGCCTGGACTTCCTTTCTGATGGTCTATAAGCTGTAAACAAAAATAAACTCTTTCCTCCTCAAGCTGCCTTTGGTCATGCTGTTTACGATAACAACACACAAGTAACAAACACACCTCTCAGTGGCTGGTACCCTCATCCTTGAAGCATCCCTGGACTGTGAGAGGCTGTCATTCAAAACTATGTTCTCTGGCTAGCTTTGATAAACTACTACCTAAAATCCCCAATATAACCTCAAAGGAGCACAGAGATGTGGATGGAGGGAATGAGGAATAAATTTTGAAAGAGGATGGAGAGAATGAGAAATAAATTTTGAAAGAAACTCTATTACGATTATAACAATTATCACAAAGATTTGAATGCTTGTACTTTGGGGAAATGCTGATTGAATAACTGATAACCCCCCTTAAGCTTTCCTGTAGAATCTCTGTAAGAAAAGTCTCTCTGCACAAATCTCACCAAACCCTCTAGCCTTCACTTCCACAAATACTGTTCACTTTTTTGATGATCAATATTTGGAATGTTTCCAAATTTTTGTCTATTATTCACTTTGGACTCTGTATTTAGATATATAAAAGTGTGTGTGTGTGTGCATGTGTGTGTGTGTGTGTGTGTGCATGTGTGTGTATGTATGCACTTATGCATGCACTCATCTGTGACTAAAGTTCTTATTTGACCTCAGAAAAGAAATAGAGGATGGAAGAATGATCTTTCTTTGAAAGCACAGTGCTTCGTAAATGCCCTTAATTTTCTAACCCAGCTTTTACCTACTAGATGTTATCAGATGTTAGGAAAGACTAATAAAGAGAGTTACATGTGTAGAATCCTTGAGGTGTCAGGAACTCTGCCCAAAGGTCCATGTGATTACATATTATTTATTACTTACCGTAGATGAGGAGCAACTTGTTACTGAATCCATCTCAATGAAGAGAGCACTGGAGCCTTGGTGATGTTGAATTTGCTTAAGGTCACAGAATAAGAATTCTGGAGCCAAGACTCAAAGATATGTTTGCTTGATGTGAGGCATTGCATTAATACCATCTTTTATTCCCAAATTAACACATAAGTAACCAGTCATAATGAATCACATTAGAGGTGCTGGGTTCAAAGCTTAGAATGCACTCTATTGTTATGGCTCTGCCACTAGGGTACCTTGAACTACCTAACCTTGTTATGATAGTATATATAGCTTGTGAATCTGGGGCTAGTCTGTTCTTTGAGATAGGATTGTAATTTCTCTTATGAATTTAACTTTTGTCTAAGGACACTAAACTACTGAAAAAGGGGGTTGGAAATATTACCCGTCAGGCTCTGTAAGTGAAAAAAATAAAAGGCCTATTAAATGCTGTATTCCTCTTCACTGTATTAAGCTATTCAGAAATACAGAAGCTCCCCATTGATTGACATGACTTCTACATAGCCTGTGTAACTAGTAAACTCTCTGTGATTAAACAACAGAAATTGTCTAAGAATCAGACAACTTTCAAAAACAAAAGTCAGTGTGTTCATTACTATAATGAAAACAAGTTATTACTATCTTATACTTATTTCCTAACTCAAAGCATTAAAGTTATAATAAAGGATCTGATGTCAAGTAATGACTTTCTTCTCATGATTTTTCAAATTTTGAATTAAAACCTATCATTTTCATATTTTACAATAGATGGACGCTTCAAGGATCACAATGCACAGGAAATATACACTACTTTGTTTACTAGCTAAAAATAAAGTATAAACAAATACATATTCTTTTTAAAATGTGAACACAATGTTTTCAAAACCAAGTAATAAGTTTTCATTTTTATCATTTAGTGTACATATTTTGCTCATGGAACTCTTAGTCATATAGTCATGAAATATTAACAAGAATGACTTTCCCTCTTTGATGTGTGTAACAACTGAAATCTACAAAGAATGTCACCATTTACCAAGAGAAGTAACTGTTTGTTCTTTCAAAAGACATATAATGGGAACCACATCGAAGTTACTGAGCAAGAAAATATACAAAAAGGTGTTTCAAAGGTATGCCATCCAGTGAGGACTGTGCACAAGAAACAGAATTTCCCAGCTACTCAATAGGAATCGCCGAGATGTGTTTTTGTACAAAAAAATACAGAAATAGAGAAAACAATGGCCTCAGGAAGAGGAACAAGAGATGTCACCCCAAAGGGACACTGAGGTAGGCTTTGTAAGTGAAGGAAGTACATGTAGAAGGAGGCATGAATGCTGGGGTGCAGCTCTTGGACATTTCTCCAAAAGTAATGGAACAAGAAAGAGACCAAGGAGCTGGGAGGAAACATAGAAGGAGAAGAGGGAAGAATAACAAAGGATGGGGAAGAGAAGAAGGAAGGAAGAACTGAAGAAGAAAAAGTTAAAGGAGTTAAAACAGAAGGAAGAAAAGGAAGGGAACCTGGAAGGAACCCCATTGTGCCTCAATGAAAGCTTGCCCTGATAATATTCCCAAGAATACAAAAAACAAACTTCAGTTCAGGATCAGATAGATTCTCTCTAGTCTGTTATGTCCCATGTCTAAGAAACTTAAGACAGAGTTCTGTGATACACTTGTGGTAACAAAGCACATAGCAGGAGCTTAAACAACACTAGTGTTTAGGAAGTTAAAGAGTTAAGATTTTGCAGACACCTAATCAATATTCAAATCCACTTGTTAATCCTTGGTGTCTATCTTTATAATACTTCCAAGCTCCGGATCATGCACTGCAGTTTGCTTTGAATCCAGTCCCCACATCCCATACTGAGAGGCACAGTGCACTGTGCCTGTACTCCCATGCAGTATGTGTAGAGTTCCAAAACCTTTCTGCAAAGCAAAGTGTACTACTAATAAAAAGTAGCTCAGACTCGATGAGCCTCCAAATCATGAGAGCTATACACTTATGGAGTGAAAAGAACATAGGTAGGGCTAAGACAGGCAGAAAATAGGACCTGACACTGCTACTGCACTGGACATTTTTTAAGAAAAAATGGGGAACATGGGAGAAAGGTGATTGCCAGGCAGGCCTCCCTCACTAAGTCTTTAAGGACATTTCCAATGTGGCTTTGGACCTCTGCTAGGGATGTGTGCCTCAGAAGGAGACAGTTTTTAAGAACAAAGAGTTAAGCTGATAAGAAACGGTGCTCAGTTCTCCCTCCCCAGGGAGAGGCAGTGAGTGCAGTCTCAGGCTGGAAGTAAGAACCCTGGAGTGTTTATTGCCTCCTCCCATTTGATGGCACTACTAGACAGAATCTTACAATTGCTTCCTTAGGTTTTTACATTCTGAACCAAAAACTTAGCTTCCACACCCACCTACCAAATAAACAAACACAAGCATGCACACTTGTAAGGGCATCTGGACATGAAATAGAGCCAGTTTTCAACTGAGTCTTCTCTTTTCTTTGCTAGAACAGGGCTTTGTCCCAAATAGCTGGTGACTTTAATTAAACTACTATTTTGAAAGGCTCACTCTGTGGGCTGCAGCCTAGTGGAAAGAGTCTGACTGAAGAGCAGAGGCCCATATAGGTCATAACTTCTATTTTTGCCTCCATAGCTAACAGAGCAGTGCCCTTTCATAGAGCTGAAGGCGAGAAGATGAACACAGTTAGCAACTTTCGACCTTTTAAGGCTCCGAAACCCTACGACGGTAAATCTAGACTACTTAGAGAAATATTTTTGTAAAATGATTAGAGATGTTCCCATTGAGGTTTAAAATATATGATAAAACACTTCCATGGAAAATATGACAGACACATGTAGAATGTAGAATGAATTTGATTTAGCATGTTACTTACTGTCATGTTAGCATATAAGAGTTGAGAGCACAGGCTCTGGAGCTGAGCAGCTGTGCCAACCTTAACTTCTAGTTAAGGCTTCATGACACTTGGGTGAATGACTTCCCTTCCTGTGCATCAGTCTCCTTATTTAGACAGTGAGGATCATCCAATGGTGTTTCTCTCCTATTGAGATAGTCTAGAGGTTAAGTGAGCAAATATGTGATACAGACTACTAGATGGCTTGTTATCCCATCATGCCTCTGTTTGTTAGTTGGTGTGATAGAGCGTAATATGTGAAGAATGCACTGTTATGGTGGTTAGTATAGGGAATATTACATTCTTAAAATATAAATAGCTAAGCATGGTGGCACATGACTATAGTTCCAGCTACTACATACTCGTGCGGCTGAAGTTGGAGGGAGGTTCACTTAAACTCATGAGTTTGAAACTAATTCTAAAAGATAGTGAGAATTGAAATAATGATGATTATGATGATATGATGATGATGATGACGATGACGATGATACTAGGAAGAAGAAAGGAGGAGAAGAAAAAGGAAAAGAAAGAGGAAGAGGAGGAGGAGGATGAAGAAGAGGAAGAAGAGGAAGAGGAAATTTTCTCTGGTTATTGTTAAAACAAACAAAATGAAACACTTTTCCAATGGTCATTACAGGATTAAATACAACTAAATATAAAACATTGAGGAGCTACTGAAATGGATCAAAGGGTAGAGATGCCTGATGCCAAGCTTGATGCCCTTTGTTTAACCTGGAACTCTTATGATGGAAGGAGAAAACCAGACTTCAAAGTTGTCCTCTGACCTTTAGATGTGCTCCTGAGAACCTGCCCTGCCCCATTTAATAAAAACATGTAACAGTTGTTTTAATTATAAAAGATTAAGGCCTGCAGTAACAGCAACTAGTTCTGATTAAACAGCAACTGTTTTGTAATGATGATCTCACTTTGCCTTTACAAACTTATTCTAGCTCTCCCTTATTATACTGACTTGTGAATGGAAATCCAGACACACTAAGCAACTTGGCCACTGCTCACAAAATCAAAGAGTGGAGCCCAGATATTAATCCAATGCACAAACCTAACAATAATGTCAGAGTGCTTTTTAAAGAAACAGTGTACTTTCATGTTAACGTTCACTTTTGTAAATGACCTGGATTTGTCATCAGCAAAAGTAAATATTTTTGAAGGCATAAAATAATGAAGTTGATTTGTAATAAAAGGGAGAGCTTTCCAGACTGCAGTGTTGTTGAGCTGATTCAAGCAAATGGCACATTTCCCACTGGTAAGTGACATTTCTGGCCCAGTCTTCCTTCTATTCTTCTATCCATTTTTATGTTTACTTTGTAGCCTTGGTTTTATCTAACTAGTCAGAAAAATTTGTTTTGATCACCCTAAATAGTAAGAGATAACTAGACAGCATGATCTCCTTCACACCTGAAGAAACCACAATGATACTTGAAGTGGAAACTTCTAGTTTGTTTGGAAAGTCAGTTATTTCAAATGATGTTTTGCTGGGGCATACAAGTGAAAGGATGTTTTGCTGGAGAAGACATGTGAAAGAATGTTTTCCTGAAGTAGACACAGGTGAAAGGATGTTTTGCTATAGCAGACACATGAAAGGACAGGTGATGAAGGAGTGCAAATATAACTCCACAGACAGTGGGGGAGGGAGCATTGAGCGTTGGTTTCCTTTGCTCCTCCTGTTCACTAAAGACACATGCGCATTGGTTCACCTTTCATAGTGTTGTTGAGCTCTGCTTGTGGTAATGCTACCATTGAGAGAAACTTGCCAAAGAACTGCTTGTGAGGTTCCTGTGACTTGACTTCTTGCCACTTCAGGGGTCTCAAGTTGCTTGGCGAGCCTTGTGGTTTCTTCAGAATTGGACTACAGCTGCTGGTTCATATTTGGTGTTTGCTACTGTACTGAACTGCTGACAAAGAAGATTGAGCTGGTCCCCATAGAACTATTTCTAAGCAGGTCCACTTCCCCCATATACTAATAACTTTTCTCCTGAATGAGCAAGGTCCAAGGTGGGCATACTATTATATTTCTTTTGGAAAAGTGATCCAAAAAAGGAATTGAAGCATAATTAATGTTGCATACAAAAATTTACCAATTAAAGTTTACAAGTAAAACTTGGGTAATTGGTCTCAAACCTTTCCTAAGAGATTCCAGCTCTCCCTTTGGAATGCTGCTTTGTACTACTCCAAGATTTATGGGAACTTAGTCCAGGTTGCTCCATGGCCTAAAATACATGACCAGGTGTCATTAGTACAGGCTAAAGTAATATCCTTCCATGTGCTCACTGACACACATCCTTCCACTTCTGGTTTAGATTCAGCCTTGATGGTCTTACCACTCCCTTTAATTTTTAGCCACTCTTTAACTAAGGCTTTTGCAAGAGGTCGGTGACACCAAATCACTAAATCTAGTGTTTTTGATCTTCCTGATATCTCTGCAGATCTGGCAGTCTATCCCATTCTCTCCATCTTAAAACTTTTATAATTTGAGTTTCACCTCTGCTATCTTCTGTCTTGATCCTTCTTTTTCCTTCTTATGCTTCCTCATTTGTAATGGAGCCCAACCACAACTAATTCCCAATGTGCCACTGTGTTCCAAGGCTCTAATCTTACCGTGGACTAGTTCCTCATTCTATTTTTCTTCTTTTTGAAAAATCTTTCCTTTTCAAGGTCACTTCTGTAAGCTACATCCCTTAACTATTCCAAACCCACTGTTATTTGCTTAATCCAAAATCATTCCACTTTGACATTTTTCATACATCCTGGTACAATGAGGGGAGGACAGAGACATGGAGCACAGTCCTGGCTAATGAGACTCAAGAAGGGTGTGGGGGTATGTTTCCTAGCAGAGAGAGGGTAGATGAATCCTTCATTTGTGTTCTG